>JASDQU010586295.1:7073-47686 GCA_032191745.1 Picea mariana | reverse complement strand
CATAAATGGTATAAATAAATATCATTATACATTCATTTGATACACAAGTCGAATTTCAGAGGAAATCAGAAGTAAAGAAGGCCATATTTCAAGGGAGGATGAAGTCTTTTGGTGATGTGTTCTAAGTATCAACACATGTAATGTGTATATGGGACAAAAAGTTTACTTTTATTAGGAGCATACTCATAGTGTATGTGAAGGTCCAATGGACCCACTACAACATTGCAGAAGAAACATGGGAGTTGGAGGTTGCAATGTGGGAGGTACATCTGCATTTGTTTTAACATTTTGATGTAAATTTTATTGTGTATAATAATGATGTGCACTGAGGATAGTGCAAAATATAGGGGGAGGGAAGTGTAATACCCTATTTTTGATTCTTAGATAATTAATGTGCATATATTTAATGAATGGCTAAAATCTAGATGATGTAATATGTAAATTTGTGCATTGAATGATAATAAAAAAATACATCACACATACAGAAAGAGAGGAGAAAAGAATGGGGGGATATGGATCCACAAGAGGGGAAAGAAAAAGGGATTGGGTTCTAAAGGAAGATAATACTATTTTATTCATAATCCTAAGTCCTTATCCCTACTTAATTATAATTTTTTAATCCCTGTGATTATATATAATAGAGGGGAAATAGGTACTTCCTATGAAGAGATGTGTTTGTTCATTAGCATGAAAATATACTCCATAATTTTTGGCGTGGAAGCCATTATTCACATTCATTCTTCCTTGGGTTTTTGTTTTTGAAATTAAGATACCATATTATTGTTGTAATTTTTTAAAAAAAAATTGCTTCCAATAAACTATCAAGGAATTATGATCATGTTTAATGGAAATTGTCATTATTCAGGAAAAGTTATTATAATTGACACTACCTAGAATCCTAACAATGATATCTCTTGATCACTCTATGTTAAATACATGGAGAGAAGTGGGATAACCTGAGGGACTACATACTAGAGAAGGAGATATCATTCCTTGGGTTGTGTAGGTTAAGGGGCAAGAAGGATGGTGGTTTTGGATAGTTGTTGTAGTGGTCAATAGATTGTGAACTCTAGGAATTGGGCCCTGTGAAAAGATATAGATCTAGTCATAGGTAAATTTTTTCTTGTGGATTGATATCCTTAGCTAAGGCATGACCTTTGTTCCAGAAAGATTAAGTGCAACAAAAATCCCATAGTTGGGTGGAACATTATTCTTGTGTATCCATGTGGTCAAATCTAGTCATAGGTAAATTTTTTCTTGTGGATTGATATCCTTAGCTAAGGCATGACCTTTGTTCCAGAAAGATTAAGTGCAACAAAAATACCATAGTTGGGTGGAACATTATTCTTGTGTATCCATGTGGTCAAATATTTCTATACGATAAATGTTTTTAGTTTTTTTATGAATACATTCAATTATTATTTTTATTGTTATGAATTGAATTAATTTCTAGTTGGTTTAGTTTTGATTTCATGTATTATACTACATTTATTAGTTACTCTCTCATGGATAATCAAACCATTCTTTATGTTGCATAAATATCTAAGTTCCCTACAAGAATGAATCAATTAATTACACAGATAGGCATCCCCCTATTGGAATAGCTATATTAATCATCCTTTTAATTATAAAATTTAATATGATGGTCAGGAATTCAATATGCTAGCATATTATTAGTCTTACATTCAAATAGATGAATGATATTTGTCTAACTAACTTTCTTGCATTTATCAATTCACCCGTTCATGATGTTTACTTTTTCACTTTTACATAACATGATTAAGAAATTACTAGGTCGACTTATCAATTACCACAAACCATAATTTAGAAAATCGAGAATGAATTACTTTAGTTTTAACATTTTTTACATTTTACAATTATGATGCGGCGTGTAATTTTACAGTGATGTGGTTGGGTGGATGTGAAGTGACAATATTAGGGTGGGCATTTCAATTAACAACACTTTGTGTCCACGTGGATGTGAAGTGACAGTATTAGGGTGGGCATTTCAATTAACAACGCTTTGTATCCATGTTTCAATTAACCTTGGAAGTGGAAGTGAATCGTGATTGTGAAGGTGCATAGGTTATTAGGGTTACAGTTATAATTTCCAATCAATTTTAAAATGGTCTGTATTGATAAGAAGAATTAATATGTATAAAATTTCTCATTTCCAGTTTCCATTCTATGGATACTTGTCATTTTGGAAATCTTTTTATGGATGTGAAGAGTGCGTGTGTGGGGATGCCACTTTGTTTCAATTAACACATGACACTAACAAGTGGTTAAGATGGATGCATTGGCAGGTTTGGGCGGCCTTTCAAATTTGGCCGAGCATCGAGCAATAATGTTTAGGGTTATTTAATCACCTTTAGCTATATTCTACGGACTCTTACACGACCAACATTAAGGTAATAACATTTTGAAGTTTAGATTTTTTTTTCTTCAAGAGTTAATATTGGGTATATATTTATCATAATCATGGTTTTACTTTTTATTTGTAGGCATGAATCATATACCTCAACTATGGCCTATCTAATGGTTTGGTTTTTGTGGATTTTACAACAAATGGATTCAATCCTCCATCTAAATACATGCATGGATTCGATTTTTATTTGCAGGCATGAATCATATACCTCGACCATGGCATGGATTTAATGGTTTGGTTTATGTGCATTCTACAACGAATTGTTTTTGTGCATTCTACAACAAATGGATTCAATCCTCCATTTGAACACATGCATTCAACATATCGATTCAATCCCGCATCTGAATACATGAACTGAAGATAAATGCTTCAATCTCAATCTAAATAATCAATTTCCAAGTATTATTTTTTCTTTCTCTAGGATCTCCACCCATTCACACAACATTTTTATTTATCATCTTCATTGTTTTTTTGATTTAAAAATAGAATTGTTCCACTAAAAACAGAGTTGATGATTAAAATCTGGTAATTCTCAAATTTTTCACATTAAATTATTTCTCTTTTGAAAGAACACATTCTATAGAAAACATTATGTGAGGTATATGCATGCATCAAAAAGTCTAGCCTTGAATATGCAAGGCCGTTGAGAGTTATGAAAGCTGAGGGTTACCATTTTCATAGTTTTAGTTGTGTTTAGGTTTGAGAGAGAGACTTTATATAGGTGGAGTACTCTTTTGTTCTAGAGACAGGGTGAGCTATCATTCTCCAGAATATTGATTTTTGGAACCCTCTTCATGTATGTGTGCTTTATCTCTTACTGGTGATGCAGAAGCATCGCCAACACATCAAGCGAGCCAACACGGAAGCAATTGGACAGCTGGACAAGCACCAGCACAAATTTTGAAACACATTGGAAGTTGATGTGCCATCTTAGGTGAAGCCATTAAGATGAAGCGCACTTGTAAATGTAATTGGGACCTTGAGTCACACGCTCTTTTCCTTAGTAGGTAGGAGGCATTTAAAGTATTTAATGAAGTAGATAGATTTTAATTCTAGACTAGACAGTTTAGGGGGAAAGAGGGAAACGAGATATAGACACCCTCATTGTGCATTTGTAACATTATGAAGCAACATTGTTAAAGAGATCAAGAGCATGCAGAGAGTTGTGTAAGAACACCCATGTGCAGACATTTGAATTAATAGAAAGCTTTGATTCAAATTCATGGTTTTGTGTTGTTCTCTGTGTATCAATGTTGATGTGCTCATGAATGTTTTCTTCTACTTATACATTTTCTTTTATATGATGTGTATGTGATTTCATGTTGAGGTTGAAGTCTGAGAAGAAGAAGGGATGAGTTTCAATTGTTTCTCTATTTGAGTCAGAGAATTTCTGCAAGGAGTGCAGTCAAATTGTCCGCAAGGAGTGCATTGACAGAGGGTTTAGATAGAGATAGCTTTTGTTCTCATTCATCCCCAAAGGTGCAGTTGGCACAGAAGTCGTGCAAGGAGTGTGCAGGTCAGGTGAAGTTCAGGGTTGTGAACCTAAGAAAGAGTTGACGGACTGTTGCTATAGGTGTATGCAAAGTCGAATTATTCAAACACTTAGGCGTGTTTGGAGGTTGCCGCAAGGAGTGTGTGCAAGGTTCCCTGAAAGATTCAGAGTTGAAGAAAGCTCAGGAGGTATAGGACCTTTGAGAAATCGTTAAGAGAAGCACGGGGAGTTGTGCCTTGAAAATTTAAGCAGGCATAGTAAGTTTGTGCTGCAGGTGGACGAGTTCCATGGAGGAACACATAGTTGTTTCACAGGTTTTCACTAGGAGAAACGGACGGATGAAATTCTCTGAGGAGAATCCATGAAAATCCATGAGCTGTTAGATCTTGCAAAGGTGCAAGTTAGATACAATGTCATATTCTCTAGAGGTTTGAAGCTTAGGAGGGGCAGAGCCGTTGATCTGAGCCACGAGGGCCATTGGACCTACACGTATATCGTGTATCAAGTTTTCGTGCACTGAAAGTCAAAAACATTGCAACGGGAATCGCGAAATCGCGAAACGCGATATCCCAACAGCTACAAGAATAGTGTGGGGCCATGGAGAAGTCAGTCAGCGAATAGGTGGAACACCGTATCGGAGTTTGGGGAAATTGAAGGCTTGAAACATTGACATAAGGATTCGCGATATTACGAACCCCGAATTCTCGACAAGGTGATGGGACCGTTGAAATTTCAAAGAAGCGAACTCATCGGAGCTTTGGCATATCGGACATCGAGAGTCAGGGACACAAGTTGTTTGGCATCGCGAGTGGTGAAATCGTGATAGAGAAAGTCCCGACAAGGAACGAAAAGGTCAGCGTTGAGTCATATCGGGTCTCAGGGATTCGAGAGTCCTACGCTCGACCACTGACCTCGCAAAGTTGCGAAGTCCAATTTCCTAATTTGTAAAAGGGAGATCCCGTGAAAGAGTTTCTGTGGGTGCAGATTTCCTGATAGGGAAATAGAAGAGCCTTGGAGTTCTTCAGGCCGTGAAAGGAGGAGAAGATCATGTGAGTGAACATGCCTGCGGGCACATGCTGCATCAGTTTGGTATCAGAGCACAGAAAGATTCTTTGCTTTCTATAGCAGAGAAAGAGAATTCACCATGCCGCCGAGGAGAGATAGGCAATCACCCAATCTAGAGGATATGGAAGTGCAGTGGAGAAGAGGCAAGCAGATAACAGACCCAGTCATGGAGAGACAAATGCGTGATCTTCGAGTAAGACTTGAAGACATGGAGACAGCGCAAAGATGCATAGCCAGTGTAGGGGATCTTAGTGATTCCGAAAGCGAGATTAAGGCTGAACGAGAGGAGGAAGTTGTAGCTGAAGATGCATCAAACGAGCATTTGATCAAAGCTATTGCCAGGATGGGTGCAAGAGAAAAGATGGACATTCCAGTTTACGAAGGGAATCTGGATGCAGAGGAGCTTCTAGACTGGATTAGAGCTCTAGATACATACTTTGACTATGAAGATGTCGAAGAAGACAAGAAAGTCAAGCATGTTGTCACATGCTTGAACGGACATGCAGCATTGTGGTGGGATGAACTACAAGCTGACAGACGTTGCAAGGGCAAACAAAAGATCAAAAGATGGGATAGAATGATCGCAAAGATGAAAGCGAAATTCATCCCAAGGGCCTATCAAATTTCTCTGTTCAGGAGAATGTAGAACCTGAGACAGAAACTGATGACAATGAAAGAATACACTACGGAATTCTATAAACTGAACATCAGAGTAGGTCATCGAGAGAGATGATGAAAAGGTTTCCAAATACATGAATGGCCTGAGATATGATATCCAGGATGAGATGAGCATGGTAACCATCTGAATGGTGGAAGATTCTTATCAGATGGCTCTGAAAGATGAAGAGAAGCTGAGACGAAAGAAGAGTCAAAGGGGAAGAGGCAGAAGTTAGCCCAGAGGCAAAGCAGTTGCCCAGGACAAATTCCAAAAGCCCAAGGAGGAATGGAAGAAACCTTAGACTCGTACTGAGAGAGGTGGAACCTCACAGAGAGGACAGCATAATGAGAAGAAAGGAGATTATGCTGACAATAACACTTTTCCTCGTACTAGAGGTAGAGGAAGAGGAAGAGGTGGAGTAATCACATGCTTCACATGTGGGAAGAATGGGCACAAGTCTTACGAGTGTCCAGAGAAAAAGAAAGAAACTGGAGAAGATCACATTGCCAAAGCACAAAGGCGGGATGTTGAGGCAGAAGACGCTGAAGGCGGAAGATCGCTGATGATGCGGAAAGTCCTTTTGACACCTGAGAAGGAGGTGGAAAGTTCAATCCAAAGGACCAGAGTTTTTAAGAATGCTTGCAAGACCAAGGATAGGGTGTGCCAGGTCATCATAGATAGTGGTAGTATGGATAATCTCGTTTCTATGAAGATGGTAGAGAAGCTGGAGCTGGAGACGACTGATCATCCAAGCCCATACAGAGTTTTGTGGCTACAGAAAGGACACCAGGTAACTATCACAAAACAATGTTTAGTTGAATTCAAGATAGGAGGATATATTGATAAGATCTTATGTGATGTCATTCCTATGGATGTTTTTCATCTATTTCTAGGTAGACCATGGAAATATGATAGGAATGTGATTCATGATGGGCGAATGAACACATACACCCTAGAGAAGAATGGGAGGACACACATGTTGCTTCCGATAAAGGATAAGGAGGTGAAATCGGAGGTAAGCAACACAGTACTTCTCATGAGTGGGAAGGAACTTCTTACAGAGGTGAAGAAGAAGGAGGATCCACAGTTCATTGTGGTCAGAAAGCCAAGAATTGTTCTGACTAGCACAAGAGTGGATGATTTACCAGAAGAAGTTCAGGAACTGTTGGAAGAGTTCACTGACATTATAGTGGATGAATTACCTCATTCGTTGCCACCAATCAGGAGTGTGAGTCATCATATCGATCTCATACCAGGAGCCAGTTTACCAAATAAAGTTGTGTACAGATTGACACCGCAAGAAAATGAAGAGGTTAAAAGGCAAGTCCAGGAGTTGATGGACAAAGGACTGGTTAGAGAGAGCTTGAGTCCATGTGTTGTTCCAACAGTACTAAGTCCAAAGAAAGACAGAGGCTGGAGGATGTGTACTGAATCAAGGGAGATTAACAAGATAACCATCAGGTACAAATTTCCATTACCGAGGATGGATGATCTGATGGATTGCTTGAGCGGAGAAAAGTCTTTTTCAAAGATTGATTTGAAGAGCGGTTATCATCAGATTCGTATGAGAGAAGGTGACGAATGGAAGACAACATTCAAAACAAACGAAGGGTTGTATGAATGGCTTGTTATCCCATTTGACTTAACAAATGCGCCAAGTACCTTCATGAGGTTGATGAACGAAGTCCTGAGGGAGTTCATCGGAAAATTTGTCATTGTGTATTTGGATGACATACTGGTGTACAGTAAGACAGTGGCAGAGCATCTTAAGCATTTGGCTATGGTGATGGATAAACTAAAGCAGGAGAAGTTGTTGATAAATATGAAGAAGTCCTCATTTATGAAGATAGAGCTCATTTACTTGGGGTTTGTTATTTCGTAAAATGAGTTGAGGATGGATCCAGATAAGGTGGAGGTAATTAAGAATTGGCCATCACCGAAGAATATTTTCAAGGTGAGAATTTTTCACAGGTTAGCTAGTTTCTACCGAAAGTTCATCAGAAATTTCAGTGGAATTAGTGCAGCAATGATGGATACAGTGAAGAAAAGACATAAGTCTTTTCACTGGACAGCAGAGGCTGAAAAGAGTTTCAGTCTGTTGAAAAGGAAGATCATGGAACAACCAGTTTTGGTGTTGCCGAATTTCCAAAATACATTTAAGGTGAAATGCGATGCAAGCGGATTCGCAATCGGGGCAGTCTTAAGTCAAGAAGATAGGCCAATAGCGTACTTCAGCTAGAAGTTGAATGAGGCAAAAGTGAAGTACTCCACTTATGATAAGGAATTCTATGCTGTCATACAAGCATTAAAGAAATGGAGGCATTACTTGATCCTGAAAGAGTTTGTCTTGTACAGTGACAATCATGCATTGCAGTTTGTCACTCGACAGGAAAAGTTGAATTAGAAACATGTCAAATGGGTTGAGTATATGTAGAATTTCACTGGTGTGATTAAGCATATTTCTGGTACTACTAACAAAGTTGTTGATGCTTTGAGCAAGAAGTGTTTGTTGTTGCAGGAGTTTAGAGTCAAAACATTGGGTTTTGATGATCTCAAGAACATGTACGCTGATGATCAGGATTTTGGAGAGGCGTATGAAGCAGCTGAGAATCCAGTTCTTAGAGATAGAAGCTAGTGGGCCGAGTACATGATCCAGGAAGGATTGTTGTTTAGAGGCAATCAACTATGTATTCCAAAATGCTCCATGAGGGAGAACTTGTTGAAGGAAAAAAATAGTGGAGGATTGGCCAGACACTTCGGTCATGACAAGACATTCACAAAGCTGAGCGAGTCATACTTTTGGCCAGGGATGCGATCAGAGGTCAAGAGATTTGTAGACAGATGCAGAATTTGCCAGCATTCGAAGGGAAGGAAGCAGAATGTAGGTTTTTATCAGCCATTTCCCATACCAGAGAGGCTGTGGGATGCGATCAGCATGGATTTTGTATTGGGGCTGCCAAGGACACAAAGAAGTGTTGATTCAATCTTTGTGGTGGTGGATAGATTTTCCAAAATGGCACACTTCATTCCATGTCACAGGACCAGTGAAGCAACTCACATTGCGAACCTGTTCTTCAAAGAGGTCATTCGACTTCATGGGTTGCCGAGGAGTATAGTTTCGGATAGGGATACAAAGTTCGTGGGACATTTCTGGAGGACATTGTGGAAGAAGCTGGGGACTAACTTGACATTTAGTTCAGCTTATCATCCTCAGATGGATGGACAAACGAAAGTGGTGAATAGAAGTCTAGGAGACTTGCTGAGAGGCCTGGTGGCAGGGGCAGAACACCATACCCAATGAGACAATATATTACCACAGGCAAAGTTCGCGTATAATGATTCAATGAATCGGAGCATAGGCCAGAGTCCATTTCAAGTTGTTTATGGCATACAGCCGAGAGGAATTTCTGAATTGAGGGGTTCAGAATAGACTGTGACTAGGAGCGCTAGTGCAGAGGAATTCATAGAAGTGATGAAAGAACTCCACAGCCAGGTGAAGGGACGAATGCTGAAATCAAGCCAAGAATATAAGCGCAGAGTCGATCAACATAAGAGAAAACTTCTGTTTGAAATTGGTGATCTAGTTCTGGCACATTTGAGGAAGGAAAGGTTCCCGAGAGGAACGTATAATAAGTTGAAGATGAAGAAAATCGGGCCATGCAAGGTCTTGAGGAAATTTGGGGACAATGCTTATGAGATTGAATTACCCGATGGGATCGAAATATCTCCGATATTCAATGTCTCACATTTGTACCCATATAGAGCTAGAGAAGCATAAACTAGAACTGAGCAGCTAGTGATCCATTGGATAAAGCAGATGTTGGTTGCAAAGAAGCCACAGATGGAGCACATACTAGAAAGGAGAGTGAGCAGGAGGACCAAGTGAAAGCAATACTTTGAGTATCTGGTCAAATGGAAGAACCATCCAGTTGAAGATGCCAGCTGGGAGACCGAAGCAGAGGTACAGAAGCATGGACAGACTGTGCAAGACCTCATGGATAGGAGCCCATGAATGTTTTCAAGCCGAGGAGTATGATGCAGGAGCATCGCCAACACATCAAGCGAGCCAGAGCGGAAGCAATTGGACAGCTGGACAAGCACCAGCACAAATTTTGAAACACCTTGGAAGTTGCTGCGCCATCTTAGGTGAAGCCATTAAGATGAAGCACACTTGTAAATGTAATCGGGACCTTGATCCATACGCTCTTGTCCTTAGTAGGTAAGAGGCATTTAAAGTAGTTAATGAAGTAGATAGATTTTAATTCTAGACTAGACAATTTAGGGGGCAAGAGGGAAACGAGATATAGACACCCTCATTGTGCATTTGTAACATTATGAAGCAGCATTGTTAAAGAGAGCAAGAGCATGTAGAGAGTTGTGTAAGAACACCCATGTGTAGACATTTGAATTAATAGAAAGCTTTGATTCAAATTCATGGTTTTGTGTTGTTCTTTGTGTATTAATGTTGATGTGCTCATGAATGTTTGCTTCCAGTTATACATTTGCTTTTATATGCTGTGTATATGATTTTATGTTGAGGTTGAAGTCTGAGAAGAAGAAGGGATGAGTTTCAATTGTTTCTCTATTTGAGCCAGAGAATTCCTACAAGGAGTGCAGTCGAATTGTCCGCAAGGAGTGCGTTAACAGAGGGTTCAGATAGAGATAGATTTTGTTCTCATTCATCCCCAAAGGTGCAGTTGGCACAGGAGCCGTGCAAGGAGTGCGCAGGCCAGGTAAAGTTCAGGGTTGCGAACCTGATCAAGAGTTGAGGGACTGTTGTTGTAGGTGTATGCAAAGTCGAAGTATTCAAACACTTAGGCGTGTTTGGAGGTTGCCGCAAGGAGTGTGTGCAAGGTTCCCTGAAAGATTTAGAGTTGAAGAAAGCTCAGGAGGCATAGGACCCTTGAGAAATCGTTAAGAGAAGCATGGGGAGTTGTGCCTTGAAAATTTAAGCAGGCATAGTAAGTTTGTGTTGCAGGTGGACGAGTTCTGTGGAGGAACACATAGTTGTTTCGCAGGGTTTTACCAGGAGAAACGGACGGACAAAATTCTTTGAGGAGAATCCACGAAAATCTGTGAGCCATTAGATATTGCAGAGGTGCAAGTTAGATACGGCGTCATATTCTCTAGAGGTTTAAAGCTCAGGAGGGGCAGAGCCATTGATCTGAGCCACGAGGGTCGTTGGACCTACATGTATATCGTGTATCGGGGTTTCGTGGACTGAAAGTCCAAAACATTGCAACGAAAATCGTGAAATCGTGAAACGCGATATCCCGACGGTTACAAGAATAGTGTGGGGCCATAGAGAAGTCAGTCAGCGGACAGGTGGCACACCATATCGGAGTTCGGGGAAAGTGAAGGCCTGAAACATTGACATAAAGATTCGCGATATTGCGAACCCCGAATTCCCGACAAGGTGACGGGACCGTTGAAAAGTGAAAGAAGAAAACTCATCGGAGCTTCGGCATATCGGACGTCGGGAGTCGGGGACACAAGTTGTTTGGCATCGCGACTGGTGAAATCGTGATAGAGAAAGTCCCGACAAGGAACGGAAAGGTCAGCGTTGACTCATATCGGGTCTCGGGGATTCAAGAGTCCTACGCTCGACCATTGACTTTGCAAAGTTGTGAAGTCCGATTTCCCGATTCGTAAAAGGTGGATCCCATGAAAGAGTTTTTGTGGGTGCAGATTTTCCGATAGGGAAATAGAAGAGCCTTGTAGTTCTTCGGGCCGTGAAAGAAGGAGAAGATCCTATGAGCGGATGTGCCTGTGGGCGCATGGTGCGTCAATTGGGATTGTAACTAAATTGTAAAAAAATAATTTATTTTTTTATTGGTCTTCTGAATGCGTTTGTTTATATGTTGCGTCTAAATTGATAGATGTAGATTATTTAAATAACCATTTTAAAATGTATTTGTATCATGCTTATAAATTAACTTTTAAAGTGATTAGGTTCATAATGGTGGATAAACCCATTTTATTTATTGTTCCTAGTTTTTTTTCACTGTGTTTTAACCTGATTAGGTTAATAATTGTGGAACATGATTAGGTTAATAATTGTGGATAAACCCACTTTTTTTCACTCTGTTTTAACCTGATAAGGTTAATAATGGTGGATAAACCCACTTTATTTATTTCTCTTATTTTTTCACTGTGGATGCCCCAGGTTTAGGTTTTTAACTATGTTGTTTTACTATTCATGGGTGTCGGGGGATGTCCTCTTCCACTTCTTTACCGGATATTCATGGATGCGTGGAACTTACCAGGTGACCATTAATAATTACGACTCCTTCCATTTATTTACCACAGCTGGTTTCTTTGCCATATCAGTAGTTTTTTTCCTATACAGGGGCATTTTTCATTAGTTGAACCATACCATGGCGGAGTGGTAATCCTATGTGTCATGAAAGTTTTCGGCCATGTCATTTGAAGTGTGCCCCGACGACATGGTAATATTCATCCATGGCACGATAATCCTCGGTGTTGTGAATGTAATTTTGTGGTGGCTGAAGTGAATGCCGACGAGTTTCTCTCTCTTGTTTGGTTGTGCTATGACCGTGTTAAAAATTAATATGTTAATTTGTAATTGCGACCATGTAGAAAGCCATAAATATTTAAATTACCAGTGACCATGACATTTAAAGGTGATATGACCGTGTTAAAAATTAATATGTTAATTTGTAATTGCCAGCATGTAGAAATGCATAAATATTTAAATTACGACGTGACATTTAAAATTTCTTCACAGTTAAGTGAGCGATCTACGTTGAGACTTTCATTTTCTATTGTCTTTACATAAGTGGAATAATGTCAAAAATGAATATCCATTGGGTAAAATAAAGAATATAGTAACATTCCAATATGTAAATCTTTCCTTTGTGTTTTCCTTACAATCGTAATTTCAAACACCAAAAGGAAATTGAAATTAAGTTATTTGAATTGAAATTAAGTTATTTAAAATAGTTGCTAAAAACTTAACACATAAAATATATGTTATTAAAAAATTTAAATAAAATTAATAAAGTGTTCATTGTAAACCAAATGTTTAATAATAATATATTATATCAAGAAGAAAAATATTATTTTTTATTTTAAATCAAATTTTTAATAATAATATTTTATGGGAACTTAAGTCGAACTTGCTTGACTTTATGTAAATGTAAGTTTAGCACTGGATATTAATGTAAATAATATTACATGAATCCTAACCATAACCCTGAATACTAAATCATAACCCTAACCCTAAATACTAATCTTAATCCTAAATATTATTAAATCTTAACCCTAAATACTAATCTTGACCATTTATTAACATTAATATTTAATCATCATATATTAATAATCATAATCATCAAAGTAATATTATTAATAATCTTTAAACTAATGTAATATAATGTAATATTGATGTTAAAAAATAATGTTATATTATTAATGGATTAATTTTATATTGTGTAAATATATTATTGATGTAAAACACATTAATAGTAATGAATAAATATAGTAATATAACAATAAAGTAATAAATATATTTAGAATAATATAGCAATAACACATTAATAATGTAATGGAAATCGAGCACACACAGAAACCAAGATAACTTGAATAAGGTTATCTGTCTTTATTCAATCAATAAAATAAGAGAGCAAATGGCTTTCTTATATAGGTTATAATCAAGTAGAGTCAAACCACTTTATGAATGTGGGATAAAGTGAAAATATAACCTAAAAGCAAATATCTGACCTACAAGAAAATAAATTAACCTAAAGTCACTTTGACTTTATTAATGCCTAAGTCTAATTTCTAATTGACCATTATAAACTAATATTTNGCAGTTTGATCCTCTGTAGGACAATACTGCAGCTCAATAGTTCCATCTTCTACAAGTTGTCTGATGAAGTGATAGTGTGTATCAACATGTATGGTACGCTCGTGGAAGACTGGGTTCTTGGCAAGTTTCATTACCCCTTGATTGTCACAGAACAAGGGTGTAGGCTCTCTCTGCTACATCTACATATCTGATAACATCCTCTTGAGCCAAACTACCTCGCATACACCTTTCAATGCTCCTCGATACTTTGCTTCTGTCGATGAAAGGGCGACTGCATGTTGTTTCTTGCTGGTCCATGTGACTCCACCCGTGCCAAGGATGAAGACATATCCAAAGGTGGATTTTTTGTCATCAATAGAACCTGCCCAATCTGAATCTGTATACCCACACAACCTCGGGTCTTTACTCCTGCTGTACAAAATATCAAAGTCAAGTGTCCCTTTCACATATCTTAGCACTCACTTCATTGTTGTCCAGTGCTCTACTTTCGGCACTATCATAAATTTGAAAATGAAGCTCACAGCGAAAATCAGATCAGGTCTAGTGGCTGTAAGATAGATCAAGCTGCCCACTAGTTGTCTGTATAGTCACTCATTAACTGCCTTTGTTAGTCTTGGCTGAAATTTTAATCCCTTTCTCCATAGGTGTAGAGGAGATTTTGGAATCCTCCATCCTGAACTTATGCAACAAACTCTTGGCATACTTTGCTTGTGAGACAAAAATGATGCTCCCTGTTTGCCAAACTTCTACACCTAGACAATAGTGTAGGNTAGATCTGTCATGTCAAATGCTCTGCTCATGCTGGATTTGATCCATGTAATTTCATCTTCCTCACTACCTGTAATAATGATATCATCCACATAAACAACCATAAGAATGATCTCATTACCAACTCTTTTGACATATAAGTTGGAATCTAAAGGACTCCACTGGAACCCTTGTTGAACCAAATACCTTTCAATCTTGATGTACCATGCCCTCGATGCTTGTTTCAGACCATATAGAGCCTTCTTTAGTCTGCAAACTAGATGCTCCTTCCCTGCAACCTGAAACCCCTCTAATTGGCACATGTATACCACTTCCTTCAAATCTCCATTGAGGAAGGCACTTTTCACGTCCATCTGGTGGACCTTCCAGCCTTGTTGTGTTGCCATGGCTAGAACAAGACATATAGTGCTCATCTTCATTGTAGGAGAAAAAGTATCCTCATAGTCAATGCCTTCTCACTGAGAGCATCCTTCCACAACTAACTGTGCTTTGTACTTGTCAAGTGTACCATATGCCTTGTACTTGACCTTGTGCACCCATTTGCATCCAATGGGTTTCTTCCCTGATGGAAGAGCTGTGAGATCCCAAGTATGAATTTTCAACAAACTTTCATGTTCGGCCTCCATGGTCTTTTCCCATTTAGGTCTTCCTTTTGCTTCCTTGAATACCTGAGGCTCATAGATCTCCTGAATATTGGCCATAAGAGCAAAGTTGACTGTGCCAGTATTTTTTTTACTCTCACCTCATGATGATCTTCCCTAGATCATCTCTCCTATCCGAACATCTCCAATGGTGTTGTGCCACCACTTGGGTTTATTGGAATCCCTGGCTACCAAGTCAGTATTGCCACCATGACTTGGGCTTCCTACTTCAGAATGTACTTATCTGACTGACCTAGGAAACTCATTCTATTCTGACTCCTTATCATCATGATCAGAATCTTTCCCCCCTTCAAGTGGAGCTATTGGAAGCTTGACACCTGAATCCTCAATGACTTATGGCTACTTAGTAACTCTGAATGTGGGAGGAGTATGGGAGGGTCCAACCTCCTCATCAACAACAACATCTCTACTAAATCTCACCTTGTCAGTGTCAACATCAACTAATCTGTAAGATTTATGGGTGTCGTTGTACCTTGTAAGCATCATCTTCTTACTCTTTGGATCTAACTTGGTTTGTTTCATAGCTGGAATCCAAGTGTAAGCAATAGAACCAAAGACCTTCAAGTGACTTACTGTGGGATTTCTTCCAGACCATGCTTCCTATGGAGTCTTCTTCTTTACCACCATCTTAGGAGATCTATTCAGCAAGTACATTGATGTGAACACTGCCTCTGGCCAAAACTTCTTAGGAACACACTTGTTCTGCAACATACATCTGGACATCTCTATGATAGTGCAATTTTGCCTTTCAACCACCCCACTCTATTGTGGAGTATAGGGTGTGGTGTATTGTCTCTTGATCCCATGTTTAGCACAAAAATTATTGAATTCTTTGGAGCAGAATTCTCCACCATTATCAGATCTAAGAGAGGTAATATGACAACTTGACTTATTCTCGACTAATTCTTTAAAGTTTTGAAATTATTTAAACATGTCAGACTTCAACTTCAAAAAATACACCCACATTTTCCTACTAAAATCATCAACAAACAGAAGAAAATACCTGGAACTGGTGATTAGTGCCGTGTTCATTGGTCCACATACATCTGCATGAACCAGCTGAAGGACCCTTTTCACTCTCCAAGCTTGTCCTTAATCAAATGGTGCTCGATCTTTCTTCCTTGGCTGACAAGCTCCACAAACTCCCTGAATCTTCTGTTGAATGTCTGGAAGTCCATCTACCAGTTTCTTTCATGCCAACTAAGAAAGGTAGTTAAAATTGAGTTGCCCATACCTCTAATTCCATAGTGTGTAGATGTCTGATGCACTCTTCACTGCCAGTGCATGATCTCTGCCCTGCCCAATATCCACCAATCTGAACAGACCATGGTCCTCCACACCAAGAGCAACGATCTTCTTGGTATTCTTGTCAATGATATAGCACTTGTGACTGCTAAAGTTGACATCCAAGTGAGGAGAGTTCCTCATAATATGACTAACTGACAGCAGATTAAGCTCCATACCTGGCACATTGTGGATGTTGATAAACATAATCATCTTTCCTCCAAAGGAAATCTAAATATTCACCTTGCCGACTATATTATACTCCTCACCTCCATTGAAGATCATCGAGTCTTTGGATGGACTAGGTGTAAACTCTGTGAACCAATATTTTTGATTGGTCAAATGCCTAGATGCGCCTGAATCAACAAACCAAGCAGATGACCTAGACCGATCTGCTTGTGTACAGGCCATAAAGGCATAGAAGGTTGCCTCCTTCTCCTCTGTGTGCTTTGTGACATGGGCCTTCTACTGAGACCCTCTGTGGTTGTGCTTCTGATCTGCCAACCTCTTTCTACAGTGCTTCTTCATATGGCTAGTATTGCCACAGTAATGACAAGTGATGGTCTTTAGGATTTTGGTGGCATCCTTATCATTTCCTAGACCAGGTTTCCTTGTCCATTTTCCTTTTCCTTTATCTTTGGCTGCAAAGCACTTCTTTGAACCCTCTATCTCACTATTTCTCCCAAATTGCTTCTTCCACCTATCCTGTTGCAAGATCTTATTGGATAGATCTCCAAAATTTAGGTCAGCGTCTGTATCTGTGATGTTCGGGGTCTCAATGAAGTGCTCGTAGGACCCTGGAAAACTGTTCAACATGATCACGACGATGTCCTCTTCTTCCATCTTCTGACCAATGGCCTCCAAATGCTCCCAGATGTCCTTGATCTTGATTAAGTTCTCTTGGAGAGAGGTACCCTCACACATCTTTATTGAGAACAACATATTCTTTAAAAAAAATGATTGAGCCTTATCTGAAATCTCATGGGTCTCTTTCAACTATTTCCAGATCGCTGCAGCAGTCTTCCCATTTGGAACCTCAAGTAGAATCTCATATGTCACAGACAATTTGATCAGCATCACGACCTCTCTATCTTGGTCATCAAACTTGTCCTGGTCTTTACCTGCAATCATGGGACGAGGAATTGTGCCCAGAACAACATCTGACAGGCACCAGTACACAAAAATGGCAAACATGCACTGCTTCCAGGTATTGTAGTTCTTCCCAGAGAACTTTTGGTTGCCTTCCAACATGATGTTGGTCAATGTATCCATAGATGACCATAAACTACTAAACTCAACAGATAAATAATGGAAAAATATCTGCAATCTTTCTTTTAAAACCGAAAAATCAAATGAACCCAACTCCGGCTGATCCGAAACCCTTTTTGCTCCTTGAGTGTGCTACGCTTGCGATCCCTCGATCCATCACTGTCGGCAGCATTCCCTAGGTATTCATGCGCTCCCAGACTCCGTGGCCCTAACCTCACTTTGATACGATGTAACAGAAATCGATCACACACAGAAACCAACATAACTTGAATCAGGTTGTCTGTCTTTATTCAATCAATAAAATAAGAGAGCAAATAACTTTCTTATATAGGTTACAATCAAGTAGAGTCAAACCACTTTATGAATGTGGGATAAAGTGAAAATATAACCTAGAAGCAAATATCTGACCTAAAAGCAAATAAATTAACCTAAAGTCACTTTGATTGTATTAATGCCTAAGTCTAATTTCTAATTGACCATTATAAACTAATATTTAATTTAACAAATAACAATGAATAAATATAGTAATCTAGCAATAAAGTGATAAATGAATATAGAATACTATAGCAATAAATAAATATATAACAATATAGTAATAGTACGTGTTATTATTTATTCAATAAAATAATTGGATGTAATAATTTTAGAAAACTTAAAATAAAATAATTAAAATATTTTCTTTGTAAGTTTTTCTTATTTTTAAATATAAATAATTATGTTTCCAATAACTATATAACATTGGTTTTATAATTATTGATATTAATGTTATGCAAGAACCCAGTTAATTAATATTGTTACATTAATGATATATTAATAATACAATAATGTTACATTATTAATCCTAATAATGATAATGTTACATAAATATAATTTTTATAATGTTACATTAATGTTAATATTAATGTTAATAATATTACCTTGAAAATGTTTCATTAACAATGTTATGTTAACAATCCGATATTAATGTAAATAATATTACATGAGTATAATGTTAATATTGACTAAACAATAAATATAATGCTTGAGGAAATAGTGAATTAAAATCTTAATACCATCAATAAACATCATTGCATTTAAATGTTCATAGCATTAATAAACACCATGAATTATAAAGTTTGAACACAATTAATTTTATATCGGTTTGACGAATATTTTATTCTTAAATGATATTAAATTTTGATGAATAGTCTATTCTTAAATGGAAAGACAAAACAATAACTCTCAATATGGCTCATTTCATTCAAGTTATTCATCTTATTACATTTAAAATGTCACAATATGGCTTAATTTTAGTGTTTACCTCTTACTTTATGAAAGTGAGACTTAATCTCTCGCGTTTTTACTAAATTCAATGTCATTTTCTTGTATGTCACAAATATTGATGTCAACTTCATAAAATTATTTCTCTCTAAATGTGGTTATGTGACACACTCTTCAATGTAAACTACAAGACCAACTTCAAACACAAAATATATTTCTCTTGACATCTCTGAAATAATGTTAAGTTAATGGAAATCGATTTTTCACTTTTAAATCGTGTTGCTATATCACATTTTTTTAGAGTGAACCTCTTAAAATATCACTATTAAAGTCTCTCATTATGCAATAACATTGACATTCAATTCAGCAATATGCGTGATTATAACTCTCACAATGTGCCATTTTCTTTAACTCATTCTCCTATTTTATTGCTCTTAAAATGGGACATTGTTTTATAAAAAAATTCTTGACCATACTAAAAACTTCTTCATGCCCCGGTATAACTGTGAAGGAAACAAATAAAGTTATATAACCATTCATGGTGACTAACATACAATTTCACAATAGTAAAAAAATATGAACTTTGCAATGTGACATGACATATTAGAATGTCCCACATGAAGCAACCCCTTATGGAATTGCGCATTTGTGACATAACTCAGAACATAAAAATTCAATATAACTCAATCAACATAAACATCTCAATGTAGCATAACCATATTCATCCTTAGCGAACCTCGCTCCACCATACTGACATTGACACCCATGGGATAACATAGTTAATCATGAGCAACCAGAGTCTTCCCATGTTAGCCATGGTTATGTTGATATAATCCTCGCAACATAAACAATCCCTTGATGTATGTCGCAATGCGATGTAACAATTGAGGAAAAAAACATTTCCTTATAAGCCATCTTCTTTGAATATTAGAATGAAACATCACCATTCTCGAACATCTCAATTTAACATAACTTGTAACGAATTTCTCTATTTCAGATAACCATAAATGAGCGGGATATGTTGTGTAATGTCATAAGGATATTGAACCCAACATATCCCTACACAAAAATTGCAATCTGATACTCATGGACAAACATTACAATATGATCAATATTTCACTTTGTCACATTGTGGAAAACATTTCCGTATGTTGAGATGTGTCAAACATTTCCCAACATTGGTATGTCTCAAACTTAGATGAACGTCACATTGTCACTATTTTATCCCTACGTCACAATGTGACAAACATAAATTGTCTATGTCACAAACATTTCCTGATGTTGCAACCTAATGAACATAGTAATCTTGAAATGTGACAAACATAGTAATGTTTAGATGTGAAAAACATATTAACATCGATGTGATGAACATAGTAATGTCACAATCTGACAATCAATGCAATGTCACTATGTGATGAACGTTTCCCTGTTGTTGGAATTTGAAGAGCCCTCCCTTTTGTCGCAATGTGACTAACAATGTAACATCGCATTATGGAAATCAATGTAACCTCATAATGTCAAGAACATACCCCTGCCATTGCAATGTGACGAGCATATCCTTGTTGTCACATTGTGATGAACTTTGTAATGTCACAATTTGGTGATCAATGCAACATCATGATTTCATGAACATTTCCCTATTGTTGCAATATCACTAGACTTTCCTTATTATTGCCATTTGATGAGCATTGTAACATCACATGAAACATCGTCATTCATCAAACACCTCACGTTAACATAACTTGTAACAACTTTCTCTATTTCAGATAACCATAAGTGAATGGGCTATGTTGTGTAATGTTGTAAGGAGATTGAACCCAACATAACCCTACACGAAAATTGCAATCTCATGCCCATGGCCATAAATTACAATATGATCAACATTTCACTTTGTCACATTGTGACGAACATTTCCCTATATTGTGATGTGTCAAACATTTCCCAACAATGGTATTTCTCAAACTTAGATGAACGTCACACTGTCACTATCGTATCCCAACATCGGAATGTGTCAAACATAAATTCTCTATGTCACAAACATTTCCTGACGTTGCAACCTAACGAACATAGTAATGTTGAAATGTGACAAACATTATAATGTTGAAATGTTTCAAACATATTAACATCGATGTGATGAACATAGTAATGTCAGAATTTGACAATCAATGCAATGTCACTATGTGATGAACACTGCCTTCATGTTGGAATTTGAAGAGCCTTTCCTTTTGTCGCAATGTGACGAACATAATAATGTCTTATTATAACAAACAATGTAATTTCACAATCTCATGAACATACCCCTGTCATCGCAATGTGTGATCATATCCTCATTGTCACATTGCGATGAACTTTGTAACGTCACAATTTGGCAATCAATGCAACGTCATAATTTTATGAACATTGCTCTATTCTCGCAATGTGACTAGCCTTTCCTTATTGTCGCAATGTGATGAACATGGTAACATCAAAATATTACAAACGCTGTCACATCACAATGTGATGAACATTACCTCATCGTCACAATGTGACGACCATTTCCTTGTCATGACAATTTGACGAACATATCCTAATGTTAGAATTAGACAAAAATATTCCGACGTCACAATGTGACAAACCTTTGCAAATGTCACAATTCAATGAACATAACCCATTTTCACAATGTGATGTACACATCCAATGTCGCAATGTGTCAAACATAACCCAACATTACAATGAGACAAACATTTCCCCACATCGCAATGTGACGAACATTACCCATTGTTGAAATGTGACGTACCTATTCCAACCCAATAATGTGATAAACCAAAATCCTACATCACAATTTCATGGCCATAACCATACGATGTTATGTGATGAAAAGAACTCAATTTCACAACATCACAAATAAATCTTGATCCCCACTACAATGCGATAATGTCATAGTAAACCATGTTTAAACATAATCAACATGACCCACCATAATCAACTCCACATGGTCTACAAAGGTCATCCATGGGCATGATCAAGCATAGTCAAGTATGGTTATGATCGACCATAGTCAATCATGGTGAAGGTCAAGCATGATCAATCATGTTGAAGGTTAACGTAATGGTCAATCATATTCATAGTTAAGGCCAACTGTGGTGGATGTCATCCATAGTCTTGGTCAACCATGGTCATGGCTAGTCATGGTAAACCATGGTCATGGCCATTCATGGTCATCTATACACAACAACTATCAAACATGGTTAACCATTGGCATCCATGGACAACCACAATCAACCATGGTCATGATAAACCAAGTTCAACCATAGTGAATTTCATGTTCAACCATGGTTAACAATAGCCAACCATAGTAAACCAAAGCAAATGAAGTTCTACCAAATTTAACCATTGTAATATCCCAAAGGATGAGCCCTATTGTAATCATGTTTTGTAAGATGGTGAGCTGAGTATTGATAAGTTGATAATCTTGTGTGTTTATTAGGCCAGAGAGCCTAAGTGTTAAAGGCTAAGAGCCTGATTTTGTACTTGTAATTATGCACATTATTAATAAAAGATAAACATATCTATATGTGGACTGACCATAATGAATGAGTGATGGGGGACTAAGATTACAAAAATCCTGGGTAAGGGAGAGGGGGATGAAAGGTAAGAAGGAGGGGCTAATCCTGGGGGCTTAAGCCCTTAGGAGTAATAATTTATTATTATTCCAAAGTACTATGTAAATGTATGTGTTTTGTCCAAAGTTCCTGGAGAGGAATGCATGCTGATGGAGTGCATGTAGCTTCATGGGAGACATGTGTCGACCCAGGTGCATGTAGTTAAAATCATAAGAATAAGCTGTGTTGGGGGTCTTCATTCTGCCAGCCATCACCTGAGTCTGGGGGTTCAACCTTCCAATTTTCCATCCTCCGTATGAACTCATGACTATCCATGATTGACCCTTGTCTGGTGTTGTTTTCAGATCTCTTACCTGGACAGTTCAATCCTATGTGTGAGATCTCAATCCCTTCTAGAAATTCGAGGTAAATTTTGGGTCTTTGTTGGACACAATTGTCTTGGGAATTCCATGCAAATGTGCCACTTCCTTCATGAACATATCAGAAACATCTGTTTCCATATGAGTGGTCTTTAAGGGAAGGAAATGGGAAGCTTTTGTAAGCTTGTTCACCACCACCATAATTGAATCGTGTTGCTTGCCGGTCTTGGGAAATCCTGTGATCAAATCCTTCTTTAATACTTCCCAGTTCCACTCAGGAATGGGAAAAGGTTACAACAACCCTGCTGGGTGTTTTTTCTCAGCTTTAACCTTTTGGCATTCCATACATATGGTGATGTATTCTGCAATCTCTTTCTTCATAGCTGGCCAGAAATAATGGCTCTTGAATTCTTCCACAGTTTTATGATATCCAGGGTGCCCTTCATATGGGACATTATGCATTTCATGAAAAATCATACTTTTCAAGTCCTCGACATTAGGTACATAATTTTTTTTTGTACAAAAGTGTTCCATCGGTTTCTAGCTTAAAATTTTCCCCTTTCAGTGGCCTCTCACCTTGTTGTAGCTTTGCTACCATCCCCCTGTACTGCAAATCTACATTTGCAGCTTCCACAATTCTTCCCTTTATATCAGTTTGGTACATGCTAATGGTTGTATCATGTAAGTTCTACACCTTTATGTTGAGTGCATCAACCACCTCCTTTTCCTTCCCTTTGATATGCTTGATATCAAAGTTGTATTCGCATAGAAACTCCAACCACCTACTCTGCCTAGCGTTTAGGGTGGGCTAGTCAAATAAGTATTTCAGACCATTGCGGTCTGTTCTCAGTTAAAATCTCCTCCCCATGAGGTAATGTCTCCATTTCCTCAAAGAGTGAACAATTTCTACCAACTCCAAATCGTGAGTGGCATAATTCTTTTCATTCTCTTTCAGCTTTCTGGATTCATAACAGATTACAAATCCATTCTAACTGAGGACTCCTCCCAGTCCTTCTTTGCATGCATCGGTGCATACCACGAAATCTTCATTTGGGTCTGCGATCCTTAGGATTGGAGCACTGGTTAACAATTGCTTCAATTGTTGGAATCTTCTCTCACAATCCTCTATCCACAAAAACTTCTTCTTCTTCCTTTGCAAAGAAGTGATAGGGTGAGCTATTCTCGAGAATCCTGCGATAAACCTCCTGTAATAATCATCTATACCCATAAAGGATTTGACTTCTATCATGTTCTTTCATGCTGACCATTCTCTGATGGCCTCAATATTCTCAGGATATACAACTATCCCATCCTTCGAAATAATATGCCCCAAGTAATGGATTTGTTCCTGATAAAATGAGCATTTTCTCAACTTAGCATACAACTGATGCTCTCTTAGCACTTGTAGCACCATCCTCAGGTAGTCTTCATGCTATTCCTCTAATTTGGAATACACCAAAATGTCATCCAGGAAGAGTATGAAAAACTTGTCCAAATAGTCTCTGAATACACAATTCATCAGGCACATAAAAATCGCGGGTGCGTTTGACAACCCAAATGAACTTGTAATGACTATACCTTGTTATAAAGGTGGTCTTGTTGATGTATTCATGCTTTATCCTTACCTGGTGATATATCAACCTGAGATATATCTTCGAAAAGATCTATGCACCCTTCATTTGATCGAACAGGTCATCAATCCTCGGTAGAGGATATTTGTTCTTAACAGTTACTTTGTTTAACTATCTTAAATCAATACACAATCTCAATGTTCCATCCTTCTTCTTCAAAAATATGATCAAGGCTCCCTAAGGTGACACACTTGGGCGTATATACCCCTTGTTTAGAATCTCTTCAAGCTGCAATTGCAACTCTTTCATCTTTGGCATACTCATTCTGTAAGGATCTTTTGACACTGGAGCTACTCCAGGCATCAAGTTTATAGATAAGTCAATATCCATTTTCGAAGGTAATCCTAGTACCTCCTAAAATACATATTCAAACTCCTTTAGTATTTCATGATCTCCAATACCTGACACCTTATCCTTGGGTGTTTCCTCCACATGGGCTACAAATAATTGACATCCTTGTTTGTACAACTTCTTCAGCTGCATTGCTAAGATTTCTCTGACAACAATAGCTCTGGGAATTCCTTGGACTATTTTCTGATTCCCCTCCTCATCCAGGCAAGTAAATTCTTTGTTACAACAGTCTAGGAGGGCATGGTTCCAGTCCAACCAGTCCATCCCAATTAAACATTCATAAGAGCCTAAAGGAAGAATATTCAATTCAGCCTTCGTGCTCAATCCCTTCATGTCCATAGGATAGGACTTAACCAACTCAATGACTTTCCTCTTGGTTCCTGTAGCCAACTGCACTAACCAGAACTTTTCATTTTTTCTTTTTGATAAATGCAAGCTTTCCGCCACTCTAGGATTTATATAACTATGGCTAGCCCCTGAATCAATTAAAATAGTAAAGGAATGGTTGCTAATCATACCTTCTACTTCAATCATGTGTGATTCAAATTCATCTTGCTTTTTCCCAGGGCCACATAGATCCTTGGCATTCTACTGCCCATGTTCTCCATTGCTTCATCTTGTTGAACATTATGGACAGATCTCTCTTTGCCATTTTTATGGGAACAATATTTGTACTCGTGGTTCTCTTTATAGACCCAACACTGAATGGGTGTATTTGTTGGCCTTTGTTCCCCCACTTTAGCCATTCTCGGCTCTCTAAACGATGGTTGTTCTTGAGGACTATTTCTAGAAAAGTGAGGTTTGTTTCCCTTCTACCTCTTCTCTTTCTTGAACTTCCTCTAGTCGTCCCAAGCCTTATGAAAGGTAAGATTTTCTCTTTGTTGCTCATATAAGAATTTCGCTCTTCTTATCATTTTTTCCATAGTATTAGGATCATCATACTGAATCTTGTCACCAATGGAAGGTGGAAATCCACTCCGATACCTTTGAATCTTGACAGCCTCATCTTTGATGAATGGAACATACTTTAGTAATTCCAAAAACCTTCATTCATATTCATCAATGGTCATGCTGCCCATCTTGAGTTCAAAACAATCCTTCATCTTTCTATGATAGTATATTTTAGTCATGTATTTCCTCTCAAAATACCTCTTGAATTCCTTCCAAGTGATATCTTTCTCTCTAATGTGTTGCACCTGCACCAGTTGATCCCACCACATGGATGCTTTTCCTTTCAACTGATACATCGTAATTCTTCCTTCGACATGAGAGGAATAATTATGCAATTGGAAGTACTTCCTCATGCCTAGAAGCCATGTCTCGACATCTTCTTCCTTTTGGTGTTCTCCATCAAACGTGGGAGGCTTAATCTTCTTCATTTCTCTTTTTAGTTCATCCACTCTAGACCTCCTATGATTTTTGGTATGAGATGGGCTTGAACTAGCACGCATTTCTTTACTGGAATGCTTTGGGGAATGATGATGATGTACACTAACACTCCTCAATCTTATTTTCTTCTCAGGGGTCCTGCAACTCCCTATTTTGCTTCTATCACTCACCTTTTCCAATTTATTTTCAATCCTATCCAGGCTTTGCAACAACTTCAAGTTGAATTCACCCTGTTTATCCTAAGTTTTCTTGAGCCTTCTACTATCAGCTCGGTGAGCCTGGGCATCCTTCTATAATATTTCAATTGTTTTCATCATATTCCCTTCCTTATCCATCTCTTTTCTATGCCCATTGGAGTTCAATCCTTTAAATCCCAAGTGGACATCCATTCCTTCTCTTTCGTTCTATGAACTGGAGGAAATCATCACCTCTTCCATTTATTTGCACTCCATGGCAATTCTAATCAATTCTGGAACTCATCAAACTTATCTAATAACAATGTGCAAGCAACTAGAATTTGTCAGGCCATCTCTTTTAACAAATTCCACACATTCAAAACCAATCCGATTTAAGAAAATGTTTAGATTTCAAAAATTTTCCAAGCTTTGCTCAGCTTTGTAACTTTCAAGGGATATCCCTCTCCTTCTTGGTCCCCAACCCATGCGATCACAGGTCATGACCAAATGCTAAACTATGAGGCGCTTCACGACTTAGCATTTCGGGAGGCTTCAAAACGTAACACCACTATCCCTCGAGCTTCGATTATCGAACTCGTGAAATCAAGTGAATCGATGGTCCATGTCTACATGACCTCCAATGGTTAGAACCCACTTTGGTATTTCCATCCTCTAAGTTTTCAGGACTTCGAGACTTTGGGATTTCGGGACTTTGGACCTTGAGAGTTCCCAGACTTGTTTCCTCCAAATCTTCCGACATCTGAAATTCCAATTTACTTTATCCTCTTCGGGCCCACGTAACATAGTTGTTTCCAACAACCATGGTGGAATGATTAGGAGGGTCCATGTCATCTTCAGCGACGTAATCAGGTCCTACCTCATTCACTTTTCTTTTCAGGAGTTCGGGTTTCAAGATTTTGTGTGTCTGCACATTTCTCCTTTCCTAATAGCCGAAATCGCAAAATTATGATTTACTTTCTACTTGATCCAACGGTCAATTTTTCTTCCTCTGATCTATGGTGTAGATCGTTTTGGGACTTCAGAGTTTTGGGAATCGAGAGTTTGTGCCTTAGAACATCTCACTTTTCCTAATAGAAAAATCCATAAAAGGTTTCCAAGATAACTCTCCTGCACCTTCTCCATATCTGACAACTGTGAGGGATCTCCTTTCCTCCCGCTCAGATCCAATGGCTCCAACACTTCATGTGTTGAGCTCTCTCTCTCTCTCTTTGTGGCCAAATACCAACCCGACTATAGTTTTCTAGCACGACGAAGCAACCCCTTGGCACTCAGAAATAATATAAGGTTCGGAATTAGTCTCCCCAGACACAATTTCTACCTGAAACCTCAGGTCCAATGGCCCCTTATCTAGCCCATCCAGGCTCAGCGTGGAAACTATGGCTCTAATAGCATACTATAAAATGCATAATACTAGTTGGGCCAGAGTTGCTCAAGGAAATGGAAGGGCAGATGTTAAAAATTAAGAAGAATTTGAAAGCTACCCAAGACAGATAGAAATGTTATGCTGATAAAAATATAACCCACGGGGAGTTTAAAGTGGGTGACCATGTTTTTATGAAAGTAAAATATAACAGAGGTTCCTTGAAGCTGGGAAACTGCGCCAAGTTGGTAGCTCGATTTTGTGGGCCATTTGAAATCCTAGAAAGGATTGGGCCAGTTACATGTATTCTTACATTACCTACACCCATGACTGTACATAATGTGTTTCATGTTTCATTGCTTAAGAAATATATACCTGATGCTAATCATGTTATCAATTGTAATGTGATTCAGGTGTAGCAAGAAGGTTTCCTGCAAGTGCATCATGTGTGCATATTGGACAACAAAAGAAAATAGCTCTGGAATATATCTATAGGGATTGTAAAGGTCCAATGGACCTAGTACGGTCCTGAGGATGCTATGCGGGCAGAATACCCGCATCTTTTTGAATATTTTGGAAATCTTTTTGATACTGTGTGAAAGTTGCACTAAGGACAGTGCAAAAATAAGGGGAGGGGATTGTAATATCCCCAAGGACGATCCCTATTGTAATCAAGTTTATGAGTTGTAAATCATGTTTTATAGGTTGGTGAGGCAAGTTAATATAATTTGGTAAGGCTTATGAGTTAATTAGGTTGGAGAGCCTAAGTGTTAAGGCTAGGAGCTTGTTTTTGTATATGTAATTATGAAGAACATTACATAAAAATATGAACATCGTTGTGTGCAGGACGACCACGATGAATGAGTGATGGGGGACTAAGCCTCCACAGAGTGGGTAAGGGATTGGGGGATGGAAGTTTGTTAAGAGAGGCTAAGTGTTGAGACTAGGGGTTTAAGTCCTTGGGAATAATATTTTAATATTGCTCCAAAAACCATGTGAAATATATGTGTTTTCCTAAGTTCCTGGAGAGGAACACATGTTGATGGAGTGCATGCAGCTTCATGGGCAACATGTGACGACCCAGGCACATGCAGTTAAAAACTATAGAATTCAGTCGTGGAGGGGGTTCACTCCTCATTTCATCATCTTTTGTGTCTGATTTCAGTATGCCTCACGTGTTCCCTAAGAACCGAGCAGCGGTGTTCCTTGAAAATACAATATACTTCTGCCCGATTTGGTTGAGCTCTACTCGACCCCTGCATGAATTTTTGATCACACATCCTAAAAATGGGTGTTACCTGAGTCATGATGTGTTTGA
Organism: Picea mariana; assembly: GCA_032191745.1. Classification (NCBI taxonomy): domain Eukaryota; kingdom Viridiplantae; phylum Streptophyta; class Pinopsida; order Pinales; family Pinaceae; genus Picea; species Picea mariana. The sequence goes on along the minus strand of JASDQU010586295.1, from coordinate 18,765 downwards.
GTGGCCTGCAGTCGTTTCCTGTTTCCACACTCCATTTTTCGGTTGCTGCTATTACCCGTGAGTTAACCCAAGATTTTTTTGTGGTTGTCATCCTAAACTTGTGGGAATTGAAGTGGGAACTGTTGGAAGAGTCGGGTTGTTAGGCCCATGGTCGAAGAGGAAGGTTATCAATCTTGCGAGTAGCTCTTTCTAGGTGAAGGAGTCTTCCGGGAAGGGGTTTTCTCCTAGAGAGAGTCGAGCGCCAGCTACAGAGCTCTAAGACTTCCTAATTCAGCCTATTTTTGAGACCTTGAGAGGGATGGGAAGCACTGATGGACTTTGCTTGTGAAGGTGTATACTCCCGGGAGGAACAAGCATGTGGGGAATGAGTGTCCGTGAGTAGTGGGCGTAAGAAGGCATCCTGGGAAGAATCCTTCGGATTATTCCATCTATTTTTCCTGTAACCTCAGCCTAGCCTAGGATTCCCTTACCTTGGGTGGAGCTTAACCCCAGCTCGGGGGTGATCCACTAGTGAGCATGATGAGAAGTGAGGTCTAAGGCTAGGAGGTTTGTGGAAGGTCTTCACGTGGTTGGTGGAATTACTATAGTTTCAAAGATAAGTATATGCATGTGTTTAAATTCAACTTTTAAATGCATGTCTGTGATTCTTGCAATATTATCATGTATTTTGTTGCGATGATGTTTACTGTTGATTGAATTATTTTGTATGTTAGCAATAATTGTATGTTTACTATGTTAAGCCATTTGATTTCATTTAAATGCATATTATATAAGTATGATAATGTTTCCATGTAGTAGTGTTGGCTTGGCCATGGGGTTGACGGCCAGGGACGTTACAATATGGTATCAGAGCCACATTGTAACATCCCCGACCATCAACCCCATGGCCAGGAAAACACTACTACACAGAACATGCTCTCATACTTATATATATATAACATACATTAATTCATATTAAACACATTTAACTAAACAATACAGAGTAATCACATAATTACGGCTAACATAGAAAAATAATGGGATTAATAGTAATTCATGATTTCAGCGGAACACATGATAATATTGCAAGACACAGACATGCATCACATATAAATTAAGTACAAAATTAACACTTGTCTTTTAAACTGGCGTAACTCCGCCAACCACGTGAATACCTTCCATGAACATCACATCCTTAGACCACGCTTCTAATCATGCTCAGCAGTGGGTCAACCCCGTGTTGGGACTAATCTCCACCCAAGGCAAGGGAATCCTAGACTAGGTTGAGGTTATATGGAAAAATGTGCAAAGCAACTGGAAGGATTCTCTCCATGAGCCTTCTTATTCCCACTACTCACAGACTCTCATTCCCCACATGCCTGCTCCACCTGAGAGTATACACATTCACAAGAACAGTCCATCGGTGCTTCACCTCCCTCTTTGAGTCTTGACAATAGGCCAACTTAGGAACTCTCGGAGCTCCGTAGTTGGTGTTGGACTCGCTCTGGGAGGAACCATTTCCCAGCAGACTCTCTCACCTAGAAATATTCACTCACAGACCTAACAACCTGCCTCTTCAACCACGGGCTTGACAACCCAATTCTTTATCCCCTTTCGACTCAATTCTCTCCCGGTGAAGATAACCACAACACAATCCCACACATGAAAACAAAAAGAAGCAACCCACAAATAGTTCGGGTATGGAGTCGGCTCTGCAATGGTGGATAGACCGGGTTCATGAACTCACAGGATGAACTTCCCCTCCTGACCAGTTCTCTCCATGATGTATAGGTATACCAAGGACAGACGCAACCCAAAAATGGGATCAGACAGAGGATATTTTGATTTTTTCAGGAAGACATCTCGATTTTCTGGTTTTCAGAGTTGTGTGAGGGTATCCAAAATCAGACGCAAGGGATGAAAGAATGAGGAGCGAACCCCCTCCACCAATGAATTTTGCATCTTTTACTTGCATGTGTCTGGGTTGACACATGTCACCCATGAAGCTGCATGCACTCCATCAGAATGTGTTCCTCTCCAGAAAATTAGGACAACACTCAAAATTGTCCACCTTATTTTTATTTTTTTTGGAAATAATAATAATAAATTATTATCCCTTTTTAGAGGTAAGCATCCTATATTATCTCCTAGTCCCAACACTTAGGATTTATTTCCACCTTTCATCCCCCATTCCCTTGCCCACTCTATGGAACCTTAGTCCCCCATCACTCTTTCTTCGTGGTCAATCTGCACACAGCAATGTTCATATTTTTATTAATGTTCTGCATAATTACATATACAAAAACATGCTCCTGGCCTTAACACTTAGGCTTTTAGGCCTAATAAAATCATAAGCCTTACTAGCTTATATTAACTTGGCTCACCATCCTATAAAACATGATTTAAAACTCATAAAATTTATTACAACAGGGCTCGTCCTTGGGGATATTACAACCCCCTCCCCTTATTTTTGCACTATCCTGAGTGAAACTTTCATACAGTATCAACAAGATTTCCAAAATATTCAAAACGATCTGGGTATTATGCCCACATAGCATCATCATGCTCCCATGTCGCATCCTCAGGACCATACCAAGTCCACTGGACATTTACAAGCCCTATAGCTCGATTCCATAGTTGTTTTCTTTTCCTATCCAATATGCACATAAGATGCACTTGCATGACACCTTCTTGCTCCACCTGAATCACATTCCAATTGATAACATGATTAGCATTAGGTATATATTTCTTAAGCAATGAAACTTGAAACACATTATGTACAGTCATGGATGTAGGTAATGCAATCATATATGCAACTGGCCTAATCCTTTCTAGGATTTCAAATGGCCCAGAAAATCTGGCTTCCAACTTGGTGCAGTTTACCAGCTTCAGGGAACTTTTAATAGCATTTACTTTCAGGAAAACATGGTCACCCACTTTAAACTTCTCGTGGGTTCTATTTTTATCAGCATAAATTTTATGTCTGTCTTGGGCAACTTTCAAATTTTGCTTAATTTTTAACATCTTCTCTTCCATTTCCTTGAGAAACTTTGGCCCAACTACTGCTCTGTCAACTGAATTATCCCAGCTTACTAGAGTTTTTCACTTTCTTCCATAAAGCACTTCAAATGGGTTCATCTTTAATGATGCTTGATACCCATTGTTGTAGGTGAATTCTACCAAGTGCATGTAGTCTTCCCATTTCAACGGTTTGTACATCACATACATTCTCATTATGTCTTATATCACTCGATTCACCCGCTCTGTCTTCCCATCCAACTTAGTATGGTAGGCTATACTGAAATTCATATCTGTTCCGAACCCTTTGAATAATCCCTTCCAGAAATTTGAGGTAAATTTCGGGTCTTTGTCGAACACAATTGTCTTGGGAATTTTGTGCAATCATGCCACTTCCTTCATAAAATTATCAGGAACATCTACTGCCTTATGAGTGGTCTTTAATGGAATTAAATGGGCATCTTTTGTAATATTTTCCACCACCACCATAATGGAATCATGCTGCTTACCTGTTCTAGGCAATCCGGTGATGAAATCCATCATTACTACTTCCCACTTCCACTCAGGAATGGGTAAAGGTTGTAGAAACCGTGTTGGGTGTCTGTGCTCATCTTTAACCTTTTGGCATTCCATACATCTAGCGATGTATTTTGCAATCTCTTTCTTCATACCTAGCTAGAAATAATGGCTCTTTATTGCTGCCACAGTTTTCTGATATCCAAGGTGCCCTGCATAAGAGACATTATGCATTTCATGCAAAATCATACGTTTCAAGTCTGGATTGAGTCATGTTGTAATCATGTTTTGTAAGTCATCTTTTGTAGGCTGGTGAGTTGAGTATTGATAAGATGATAGGCTTATGTGTTTATTAGGTCATAGAGCCTAAGTGTTAAAGGCCAGGAGCCTGATTTTGCACATGTAATTATGCACATTATTAATAAAAGATAAACATCTCTGTGTGTGGACCGACCATGATGAATGAGTGATGGGGGACTAATATTCCACAAATCCTGGGTAAGAGAGAGGGGGATGAAAGGTAAGAAAGAGGGGCTAATCTTGGGGGCTTAATCCCTTGGGAATAACAATTTATTATTATTCCAAAGTACTATGTAAATGTATATGATTTTTCCTAAGTTCCTGGAGAGGAATGCATGCTAATGGAGTGCATGCATATTCATGGGTGACATGTGTCGACCTAGGTGCATGCAGTTACAAACATAGGAATAATCCATGTTTAGGGTCTGCATTCCACCAGCCATCACCTGAGTCCAGGGGTTTGACCTTCACATTCTCCATCCTCCTTCTGAACTCGTGATTGTCCATGATCAACCTCTATCTGGTGTTGTTTTCAGATCCCTTACCTGGACAGTTCAAGCATGTGCGTGAGATATCAGTGCACACTTATGCAATCCCAAAAACATAACTATGAGTCTATTCCATGTTGCATGATTGAGAGACCTGAATTTGTCTGGGTCGTGTTGTGCTATCCCAATGGGTTGTTGTGGCAGCGTAGTGCTGACCATGTTAGGTTGCTGCCATTGATTATGCGTTGTTGAGCCTTGTTGTTATGTCCTCATTGTGCTAGAATTGACCACAAGAGTAGGTTGCCAAACCTGTGCGAAACTCTCTTCAGGTGAGAGATTGTGTTGAGGAAGTAAGAACTCCTAGAAGGGGTCCTATAGCTGCTATAGAACTCTAAGAATTTTGATCTGGTCTGTTGCTGAAGCCCAAGGCAAGGGAGGTTAGAAGGTGAAGGACTGTCTTGGTGAAAGTGAAGGTATATACTCCTAGGGTGGGACATGCATGTGAAGAATGAGAGTTTGTGAGCAGTGGGCATAAGTGACTCCTGGGAGAAAATCCTTCCTCGGTAACTGGGTGTCTTCCCATTGACCTTGCCTAGCCTAGGATTCCCTGCCTGGTGGAGCTTAGTCCCAGCTCAGGGGTGACCTACTGCTGAGAGTGATGAGTAGCATGGTATAAGTCTAGGAGGTTCATGGAAGGTATGCATGCAGTTGGTCAATTACATCTAGTTTCAAATATAAGTATATGCATGTGTTTAAATTCATCTTTTAAATGCATGTTTGTGATCCTTGCAATATTATCATGTATTCTATTGCGATGATGTTTACTGTTGTGCATATGAATTATTGTTAATGCCATGGATTATGTATGATAGAAATAATTATGTTCTTACTATGTGTTAATGTATTGAATTTATTTAAGTGCATGTTATATAAGTGTTATTCCATAGTAGCATTATTGTGTCACATGGGTTGACAGCCCGAAGGATGTTACAGTATGGTATCAGAGCTTTAAAGGGATAAAGTCATAAGTATTGGTATCATTTCCTAGCCTTTGGGGGGCCAAGGATGTTACATTTTGGTATCAGAGCCAAGGTTTTCCATGTTGATCCTGGATGGGACAGATAAGGGGCCATTGGACCTGAGGTTTCAGGTATAAATTGTGTATGGAGGGACTAATTTCAAACCTTAGATTATTTCTGAGTGCCAAGGGGTTGCTTGGTTGTGTTACAAAACTGCAGTCGGGGTGGTATTTGGCCACACAGAGAGAAAGATATCAGTGAAGAAAGTGATGGAGCTGTTGGATCTGATCGGGATGAAAGGAGATCCCTCATGACCATCAAATCTAGAGAAGGTGCAAGAGAGTTATCCTGGAAACCTTTTGGGGATTCAACTATCGGGAAAAGTGAGATGTGTTGAGGCATGAAATCCCAATGCCTGAAACTCCTAAGTTTTGAAACTATCTACACCGTAGATTGGAGGAAGAAAACTTGACCGTTGGATCAAGTAGAAAGTAAATCACAATTTTGCGATTTCAAATATCGGGAGAAGCGAGATGTGCGGATGCACAAACTCCTGAAACCTGAACTCCCAAAAATAAACGTGAATGAGGTAGAACCCGATGACGTCAGTGAAGGTGGCATGGGTCCTCCTAAGCATGCCATGTGCCACCATGGTTGTTGGAAACAACTGTTTTACATGGGCCCAAAGGGGATAAAGTAAATTGGAATTTCGGATGTTGGAAGATTTGGAGGAAACAAGTGTGGGAACCTCGGAGGTCCAAAGTCCCGAAATCCCAAAAATTTGATGACAAAAGGAACACATTGGGTTCCAACCATTCGATATCATGGACATGTGAACCATTGATCCACCCGATGTCGTGAGTTTGGTAACAAAAACTCAAGAGATAGTGGTCTATTATTTAGTCACAGCCCGTGATCGCATGGGCTAGGGACTAAGAAAGGGGGGGAATATCATCAAAAAGTTACAGAGCTGAGAAGAGCTCAAAATATACATGAAGTCAAAACATTTTCTTAGAATCAGGTTGGTTTTGAATGTGTGGAATTTGTTAAGGAAAGATGGCCTGACAAATTCTGGTTGTCTGGATGTTGGGATTGCAGAAGTTGATGAGGGCCAGAACCAGTGAGATTTGTCGCTAAGTGAAAATAAATGGAAGAGGCATGAATTTCCTCTAGTTTAGAGAATGAAAGAAAAGGAATGGATGTCAACTTGCGAGTCGAAGGATCGAACTCCAATGGGCACGAAAAAGAGATGGATAAGGAAGGGCATATGATGAAAATCATTGAAATATTGCAAAAAGATGCCCAGGCTCGCTGAGATTATAATAGAAGGCTCAAGAAAACTTAGTATAAACAGGATGAATTCAACTTGAAGTTGTTGTGACGCCCGGACAAGATCGAAAAGAAATTGGAAAAGGAGAGTGACACAAGCAAAACAAGGAGTCGCAGGACCCCTAAGAGGAAAAGAAGATCGAGGAGTGTTAGCAGACGTCGTCATCACTCCCCAAATCATTCTAGTAAAGAAACACATGGTAGTTCAAGACCATCTCCTACCAGAAAGAATAAGAGGTCTGGAGTGGATGAACTGATAGGATAAATGAATAAGATTAAGCCTCCCACATTTTATGGAGAACACCAGAAGGAAGAAGATGTCAAGACATGGCTTCTAGGCATGAGGAAGTACTTCCAAATGAAAAATTATTCCTCTCATGCCGAAGAAAGAATTACGATGTATGAGTTGAAAGGAAAAGCATCCGTGTGGTGGGATCATCTTGTGTAGGTGCAACACATTAGAGAGAAAGATATCACTTGGAAGGAATTCAAGAGGTATTTTGAGGTGAAATACCTTACTAAACGATACTATGACATAAAGATGAAGAAGTTCTTCGAAATCAAGTTGGGTAGCGTGAGCATTGATGAATACGAGCTAAGATTTTTGGAACTGTTGAAGTATGTTCCATTCATCAAGGAGGAGACTCTCAATATTCATAGATATCTAAGTGGATTAACACCTTCTATTCGTTACAAGATTCAGTATGATGACCCTAAGTCTATGGAAGAAACAATAAGAAGAGAGAAATCTTTATATGAACAACAAAGAGAAAATCCTACCTTCCAAAAGGCTTGGGAAGACAATTAGAAGTTCAAGAAGGAACAAAGGTAGAAGGGAAACAAGCCTCCCTTTTTCAAAAATAGTCCTTAGGGACAACCATCTTTTAGAGAGCCCAGCAAGGCTAAAGTGGGTGGTCAATTGCCAAGGCAAACGCCTATGGAGTGTTTGGGTTGTAAAGGAAACCATAGGTATAGATATTGTCCCCACACAAATGATAAAGTGAGATCCATCCACAATGTTCAGCAAGCTGAAACAGTGGAGGACATGGGTGGTAGAATGCCAAGGATCTATGCAGCCCTGGAAAATAAGCAAGATGGATTTCAATAACACATGATTGAAGTGGAAGTTATGATTAAAAACCAACCACTTACTGTTTTAATTGATTCAAGGGCTAGCCATAGTTATATAGATCCTAGAGTGGTGGAAAGTTTTCATTTATCGAGAAGAAAACATGAAAAGTCTTAGTTAGTGCAGTTGGCTACAAGAACCAAGAGGAAATTCACTGAATTGGTTAAGTCATGTCCTGTGGACTTGAATGGACTGAGCACGAAGGTTGGATTGAACATTCTGCCTTTAGGCTCTTATGACTATTTAATTGGGATGGACTGGTTGGACCAGCACCATGCCATCTTGGACTGTCGTAACAAAGCATTCACTTGCCTGGATGAGGAAGGGAATCGAAAAATATTCTGAGGAATTCCTAGAGCTGTTGTTGTTAGAGAAATCTCAGCATTGCAGCTGAAGAAGTGCTTCAGGAAAGGATTCCATTTATTTGTAGCCCATGTGGAGGAAACACCTAAGGATAAGGTGTCAGGTATTGGAGATCATGTGGTACTAAAGGATTTTGAGGATGTATTCTAAGAGGTACCAGGATTACCTCCGAAAAGAGATATTGACTTCTCTGTAAATTTGATGCCTGGAGAAGCTCCAGTGTCGAAAGATCCTTACAGAATGAGTATGCCAGAGATGAAAGAGTTACAATTTCATCTTGAAGAGATTCTAAAGAAGGGGTACATATGCCTGAGTGTGTCACCATGGGGAGCCCCAATCCTATTCATGATGAAGAAGGAAGAGACACTAATATTGTGTATAGATTTCCAAAAACTGAATAAAGTAACTGTGAAGAACAAGTATCCTCTGCCGAGGATTGATGACCTCTTCGATCAGTTGAAGTATGCGAAGATATTTTCGAAGATAGATCTCATATCGGGATATAACCAAGTAATAATAAAGGATGAATACATCAACAAGACCACCTTTAGAACAAGGTATGGTCATTACAAGTTCATAGTGGTTTCGTTTGGGTTATTGAACACACCTTTTGTTTTTATGTTCTTGATGAATGGTGTATTCAGGGACTATCTAGAAAAATTTGTCATAGTCTTCCTGGATGACATTTTGGTGTATTCCAAGTCAAAGAAAGATCATGAAAAATAACTAAGGATGGTGCTGCAAGTTCTAAGAGAGAACCAGTTGTATGACAAGTTGACCAAATGCTCCTTTTATCAGGAACAAATCCATTACTTGGGGCATATTATCTCGAAGGATGTGATAGTTGTAGATCCTGAGAAGATTGAGGCCATTACAGAATAGTCGGCACTAAAGAACGTGAAAAAAGTCATATCCTATATGGGTCTAGCCGATTATTATAGGAGTTTTATCGCAGGATTCTCAAGGATAACTTACCCTATCACTTATTTGCAAAGGAAGGAAAATAAATTTCTATGGACAGAGGATTGTCAGAGAAGCTTCCAACAATTGAAGCAATCATTAACTAGTGCTCCAATCCTAAGGATCGCAGACCCAAATGAATATTTTGTGGTATGCACCGATGCATGTAAGGAAGGGCTCAGAGGAGTCCTCAGCTAGAATGGATTCATAATCTGTATGGATTCTAGGAAGCTGAAAGAGAACGAAAAGAATTATGTCACTCACGATTTGGAGTTGGCAGCAATCATTCACACTCTGATGAAATGGAGACATTACCTCATGGGGAGGAGATTTGAATTTATAATAGACCACAATGGTCTGAAATACTTGTTTGACCAACCCACCCTAAACACTAGGCAGAGTAGGTGGATGGATTTTCTGTGTGAATACGACTTTGATATCAAGCATATCAAAGGGAAGGAAAACAAGGTGGATGATGCACTCAACATAAAGGTGCACAAATTACTTGCTACAACCATTAGCATGTACCAAACTGATATAAAGGAAAGAATTTTGGAGGCTAGAAATATAGATTTGCAATACAAAGATTTGGTAGCAAATCTACAACAAGGTAAGATGCCATATAAAGTGGAGATTTATAAACTAGGATTTGATGGAATAATTTTGTACATGAACATAATTTACATACATAACGTCCAGGACTTGAAACGTATAATTTTGCATGAAATGCATAATGTCCATTATGCAGGGCACCCTGGATATTAGAAAACTATGGCAGTAGTCAAGAGCCATTATTTCTAGCTAGGTATGAAGAAATATATTGTTGAATAAATTTCCATATGTATGGAGTTCCAGAAGGTTAAATATGAGCACAGGCACCCAACAAGGTTGTTACAGCCTTTACCCATGCCTAAGTGGAAGTGGAAAGTGGTGAAAATGGATTTCATCATGAGATTGCCCAGAACAAGCAAGCATCATGACTCAATCATGGTGGTGGTGGACAAGCTTACGAAAGATGTCCATTTTATTCCACTAAAGACTATTCATAAGGCAACAAATGTTGCTGATATTTTTATGAAGGAAGTTGCACGATTGCATAGAATTCCCAAGACAATTGTGTCTGACAGAGACCCGAAATTTACCTCAAATTTATGGAAGGGGTTATTCAAGGGATTCAAAATGAATCTGAATTTCAGTACAACCTACCATCCTGAGTCAGATGGGCAGACTGAGTAGGTGAATCGAGTGATAGAATACATACTGAGAATGTATGTGATGGACAAAGCATCGAAATGGGAAGACTACCTACACTTGGTAGAATTTGCCCAAAACAATGGGTATCAAGCATTGTTGAAGATGAGCCCATTTGAAGCACTTTATTGTAGAAAGTGAAATACTCTAGTAAGTTGGAATAATACAACTGACAGAGCAGTAGCTGGGCCAGTGTTTATCAAGTAAATGGAAGAGAAAATGATAAAAATTAAGCAGAACTTGAAAGTTGCCCAGGAAAGGCAGAAAAGTTATGTTGATAAAAATAGAACCCATGGGAAGTTTAAAGTGGGTGACCATGTTTTCTTGAAAGTGAAAGCTAACAGAAGTTCCCTAAGGCTAGGAAACTGTGCCAAGTTGGCAGCCAGATTTTGTGGGCCATTTGAAATCCTAGGAAGGATTGAACACATATTTCATGAAATTTGGAAATATTCTATTACATGGACTTCATCAACACTAATTTTTTTTATAAATCCTTAATATATTCCATGGAGGAACTCAATCTATTGAGATTCCTAGTGTTGACTGAAGTAAGTGAGTGGTATATGAGAAGCAATGCTAGGTGTAGGCAGTGGAAGCAAGGGTCTTCGAAGAGAAGTATGCAAGAAATGGATATCAATATCTCCTCATTGTAAATTCTACAAAACCATTGTAATAGTGCCAACCAAAAATAAAAAAATCAACCATGGATGAACATTAGTTTCACCAAAAGGAGGAGAAAATGATAAGAAATTTAAATGCATAAGAGAGATGTTGAAACACATTTTTCAAGGTTTTTAGTTGAACTTTGTATATGTCCCCATTTTTTATTATTATTAATGATTAACGTTAATTAATGTAACTACAAATAAATTATCAAAGTTGAGATATAAATTTTCAAGTTTAATCATGTATTTAAAGTCATTCATTTGTGACTCATCTCCCATGAGTTTGAATAACTCACTTAGGACTCATTATTAATTAATTTTAATTATTTTTGTAAGAAATATAGGGAATTTTATTTCAAAAATACATATCACATTTATACATGTACTAATGCATATAATTAAATAAAATTCAATAAATAGTTTTGTGTCTTGTTGGATTATACTAAATGATTTCAATTACTAATAATTGATTTAAGAATACAAATTTACAAAATGTTATGGATGGGGAAATCAAATGTCATAGGGTGAAAAAGTTCAAAGACATCTATTTATTGTTGATTTTTTTTTAATAAGAAAGGTTTAAGCATGAAGTTCATTCCTTTTCCAGTATTTAAGTTAAACCATAAAAAATTATGTTGCAGCAACCAAGATCACAAGAAGAAACACCATGCACAA
>JASDQU010586293.1:68199-79176 GCA_032191745.1 Picea mariana | reverse complement strand
TAGATGATTTACAAGTCAAAGTTCAGGAACTGCTGGAAGAGTTCGCTAACATTGTAGTGTACGAATTACCTCATTCGTTGCCACCGATCAGGAGTGTGATTCATCACATTGATCTCATACCAGGAGCTAGTTTGCCAAACAAAGTCGTGTATAGATTGACGCCGCAAGAGAATGAAGAAGTTAAAAGGCAAGTCGAGGATTTATTGGACAAAGGTTTGGTCAGAGAAATCTTGAGTCCATGTGTTGTTCCAACAGTACTCAGTCTGAAGAAAGATGGAGGCTAGAGGATGTGTATTAACTCAAGGTTGATCAATAAGATAACCATCAGGTACAGATGTCCATTGCTGAGGATGGATGGTCTGATNTGATGGATTGCTTGAGTGGAGCAAAGTATTTTTCAAAGATTGATTTGAAAAGCGGTTATCACCAGATCCGCATAAGAGAAGGTGATGAATGGAAGACAACCTTCAAAACCAACGAAGGGTTGTAGGAATGGATTGTTATTCCATTTGGCTTGACAAATTCACCGAGTACCTTCATGAGGATGATGAACGAAGTCCTGAGGGAGTTCATTGGAAAAGTTTTCATTGTGTATTTGGATGAGATACTGGTTTACAGTAAAACAGTGGCAGAGCATCTGAAGCATTTAGCTACAGTAATGCAGAACTTACAATAGGAGAAGTTGTTTTAAACATGAAGAAATCCTCATTCATGAAGACAAAGATCATTTACATGGGATTTTTTATTTCGACAAATGAGTTAAGGATGGATACAGATAAGGTGGAGGTAATTAAGAATTGGCCATCACCGAAGAATGTATTTGAGGTGAGAAGTTTTCATGGTTTGGTTATTTTCTACCGAAATTTCATTAGGAATTTCAGTGGAATTAGCGCAATAATGATGGACATAGTGAAGAAAAGACACAAGTATTTTCACTGGAATGAAGAGGCTGAGAAAATTTTTAATCTGTTGAAGAGGAAGATTACGGAACAACCAATTTTGGTGTTGCCGGATTTCTGAAAGACATTTCAAGTGAAATGTGATGCAAGTGGATTTGCAATAGGGGAAGTCTTAAGTCAAGAAGACAGGTCGATAGCATACTTTAGAGAAGCTAAATGAAGCAAGAGTGAAATACTCCACTTATGATAAGGAGTTCTATGCTATCATCCAGGCATTAAAGAAATGGAGGCATTACTTGATTCCGAAGGAGTTTGTCTTATACAGTGATAACCATGCACTGCAGTTTGTGACTCAACAGGAAAAGTTGAATCAAAGACATGTTAAATGGGTTGAGTATATGCATAATTTCACTTTTTTGATAAAACATATTTCTAGTACTGCTAACAAAGTGGTTGATGCTTTGAGGAGGAAGTGTTTGTTGTTGCAGGAGTTCAAGGTCAAAACATTGGGTTTTGATGATCTTAGGGACATGTACGCTGATGATCAAGATTTTAAGGAGGCATATGAAGTAGATGAGAATCCAGTTCTCAGAGACAGAAGCCAGTGGATAGAATACATGATCTAGGAGGGATTACTGTTGAGAGGTAATCAACTGTGTATTCCGAAATGCTCCCTGAGGGAGAACTTGCTAAAATAGAAACACAGTGGAGGATTGGCTGGACACTTTGGTCACGACAAGATGTTCACAAAGATAAATGAGTCATATTTTTGGCTGGGAATGCGAGAAGATGTCAATATATTTGTAGATAGATGCAGAATTTTCCAGCATTCGAAGGGAAGGAAACAAAATGCGGGATTTTATCAACCATTGCCCATACCAGAGAGGTCGTGGGATGCAATTAGCATGGATTTTGTATTGGGGTTACCAAGGACACAAAGAGGTATTGATTCAATATTTGTGGTAGTGGATAGATTTTCCAAGATGGCACACTTCATTTCATGTCAGAAAACCAGTGACGCAACTCACATTGCGAATCTATTTTTCAAAGAGGTCATTCGACTTCATGGTTTGCCAAGAAGCATAGTTTCGGATTGAGATACCAAATTCATAGGGAATTTTTGGAGGACCTTATGGAAGAAGCAGGGAACTAAATTGTCATTTAGTTCAACTTATCATCCTCAGACAGATGGACAGACAGAAGTGGTCAACATAAGTCTGGGAGACTTACTGAGGAGCTTGGTAATATAACACCACAGCCAATGGGACAACATATTACCACAAGCGGAGTTTGCGTATAACGACTCAGTTAACAGGAGCACAGGGCAGATTCCATTTCAGATTGTTTATGGCGTGCAACCGAGGGGAATTTCTAAACTGAGAGATTCATAACAAACTACGACTAGGAGTGCTAGTGCAGAAGATTTCGCAGAGGCGATGAAGGAACTTCACAGTCAGGTGAAGGAGTGACTACTGAATTCAAGCCAGGAATATAAGCGTAGGGAAGATCAACATAGAAGACAACTTCATTTTGAGGTTGGTGACTTAATTCTGGAACATTTGAGGAAAGAAAGATTCCCAAGAGGAACATATAACAAGATGAAGATGAAGAAAATCGGACCGTGTAGGGTCTTGAAGAAATTTGGGGCGAATGCTTATGAGATTGAATTACCCGNAAAGATGAGGAAACGGGGACTGGAAATGAGAAGCCAGTAATCCAGTGGACAAAACAAATGTCAATTGTAGATAAGTTGCATATGGAGTGCATATTGGATAAAAGAGTGAGAAAACGGACCAAGCAAAAGCAATACTTTGAGTATCTGGTCAAATGGAAGAACCATCCAGTTGAAGATGCCAGGTGGGAGACTGAAGCAGAGATATAGAAGCACTATAGACCATGCGTGAGATCATGGATAGGAGCCCATGAAAAATTTCAAGCGAGGGAGTATGATGTAGGAGCATCTCCCACATCAAGTGAGCCAGTGTGGAAGTCAAGGATAGTTGGACAAGCGCTAGCGTGAATTTTGAATTTCCCTTGATGTTGTTGCACAATCTTAAATTTGATCATTAAGAATAGGCACACTTGTATAATGTAAATGGACCTTGAGCGATTTGCTCTCGTCCTTATTAGGTAGAAGGCATTTAAAGTAGTTAATGCAGGTAGATAGAATTTAATTCTAGACTAGACAGTTTTTAGAGCGCAAGAGGGAAACGGGATATAGACACCCTCATTGTGTATTGTAATATTATTGGAGTTGAAGCATTGGAGCATAGAAGAGAAGAAGAGAGTTGTATAAGAACACCTATGTATAGATATTTGGATTAATAGAAAGAGGTTGATTCAAATTCATGGTTTTGTGTTTGTTCTCTATGTATTCATGTTGAATGATATGCTCATCAATGTTTTCTTCTTGTTATACATTTTCTTTATATGCTGTGTATATGATTTCATGTTGAAGTTTGAAGTCTGAAAGGAAGAAGAACTGAGTTTCAATTGTTTCTCTATTTGAACAAGGATTCCTGCAAGGAGTGCAGTCGAATTGTTTGCAAGGGGTGCATTGATGAAGGGTTCAGATAGGGTTTCTTTTGTTCTCATTTCCGCAGAAATGCAGTTGGGCACCGGAGCCATGCAAGGAGTATGCAGGCCGAGTGAAGTCGCAGGGTTGAGAACCTGAGCGAAGCATTTGAAAGACTGCTGTTGCAGGTGTGCGTAGGGTCAAAGAACTTCAACACTTGGGAGTGTCTGAAGGTTTCCGCAAGGAGTGCACGGAAGAGTCTTTTCTAAGACTCAGAATTATAAGAAAGCTCGGGAAAGATAGGGCCTTCAAAATTGTTGAAGGATAGCACAAGAAATATGTGATTAGAAGTTCGTAAGAAGCATTGTAAGTCTGCACCATATGTGGATGAGTTTCGCGGAGGAACACTTAGTCATTCGCAGAAACCACCAAGGGAGGAACGGACGGTCGGTATTCTCCAAGGAGAATTCATGAAGTTCCATGAGCCATTAGATCTCACAGAGGAGCAGAGGTGTTACGGCGGAAGCATCAAAAGGTTCAAAGCTCAGGAGGGGTAGGATCATTGATTTGAGGCACCAGGGCTGTCGAATTTACTCATAGGTTTCCATATCGGGAGTTCGTGGGTTGAAGTCCCGTGAACATTGCAACAGGAATCACGAAACCTCGATACACGATATCCTGACGGCTATAAGAATAGTGTGGGGCCACAGGAGTCAGCAAGTGGATAGGTGGCACACCGTATCGGGGTTTCGTGGTGAGAAGTCCTGAAACAATTACACCAGGATTTGCGATACCGCGAAGTCCGAAATGTCGAGGAGGTGAAGCATTGAATAGTCAAATCGCGTGTGTGTCAGAGCTTTGGCATATCGGGACTCGGGGGTCGGTAAACCAAGTTGTTCAACATCGCGAGTGCCGAAATCATGACAGGAAAAATCCCGATAGAAAAAGGTTAGTGTTGACTATTGTCGGGTCTCAGGGATTTGAGAGTCCAACGCCCAACAACTGACCTCGTGAAATCACGAAGTGTGATCTCCCGATTGTAAAGAGGAGATCCCATGGAGAGTTTGTTGTGGGTACAGAATTCCTGATAGGGAATTAGAAGAACCGGTTAGAGTTCTTTGGGTCGTGATAAGGAAAGATCATGTGCGACATGGACCTTTCGACCTGTGGGTTGTATAGGGAGAGGGCGTCAACACCAAATAGACAACAAGGAATAAAATAAATAAATTAATATCTCATAGTTTCTCGTTTTAAATAAATTTAAATATGTATTCCCGGAAGAAATTCAAGGAATACCTCCAAAAAGAGAGATAGATTTTACCATAAATCTAGTACCTAGAGAAGTATTAGTCTCTAAGGCTCCTTATAGGATGAACATAATAGATCTAAAATAACTAAAGATACAACTAAAATAATTAATAGATGAAAAGTACATACGAACCAGTGTGTCTCCATGGGAAGCAACTGTAAATTTTGTAAAGAAAAAGGATGGTACTTTATGATTGTGTATTTATTACCGACAACTAAATAAGATAACCATTAAAAATAGATATCATTTACCTCGTATTGATGATATATTCGATCAAGTAAGAGATAAGATAACCATTAAAAGTAAATATCATTTACCTCGCATTGATGATCTATTCGATCAAGTAAGAGGAGAGATGATATTTTCTAAAATTGAATTACGATATGGATATCATCAAGTTAGGATAAAAGATGAAGATATTCATAAGATGAATTTTAGAACAAGGTATGGGCACTACGATTTTTTAGTAATTCCTTTTGGTTTAACAAATGCTCCAACGTCATTCATGTGTTTAATGAATAATATTTGAAGTAAATACTTGGATAAATTTGTCATTTTTTTCATTGATGATATATTAGTATATTTGAAAAATGAACAAGAACATGAAGAACATTTAAGAATAATTTTACAAGTGTTAAGTGATGTAGGAGCACCGTCAGCGAGCATGTGTGGAAGGACAACGTAACGCCTTGGAATAATTTTGAAATCTTAAACACTGGAATTTACTGTGAATCTTTTGGAGCTGATTGAAAAATGGGAGAAGATCAAATGCTTGGAAGTTGAATGATCATGAGTGATATGGGAGTTTTCACTCCTAATATTGAATGTAACTGAACTAAAGTAGCAGTTAGGTTTTGTTTTCGAGTAGACGAGTAGTCGGGGGGGAACCCTAGGAACCCTCTGAGATAAATAGAGGTTTTGTACGCCCAAATGAGGTTGTTGCAAGTTAGTAGGAAATTTCTAAATTTTTAGTTGTTGTTTTGATCATAACTATAGCCATTTACTTTTGAATGGATATAACAGAGGAAAATTGATCCAATGCATGGTGATGTTATTGTTTGCAATTCTCTATTATTGTTTTTTTCATGAATGAATGAATTTAGTTACGAATATATGAAATTGTGAGACATTTTCATAAGTTTCCATTGTATATCTTTGAGATCATGAGATCGGCAGTCGCACTTGATTGTGGGGCCATAAAGTGCTTGGATGTTAAAATTTTGAGAGGGTGGGCCACAATTGGAACAACAACATCGACAAAGGGGTACATGGCAGATGGAGGTAAATTGTGGTGAGAAAAGCGGGTTGATCCCAAACAACTCCTGGGTGCACCCACAATCATGAATTTTTGCAAGGACATAGCCTGGGGTCACATGCGGGAAGGGGCTAAAGGGAGAGGATCTTGCGCCTGAAACCTGTAAGTTCAGCAGCGTGAAGAAAGAGGTCACGGGTGCCATAGAACCTGCACCAGAGGACAAAAAGTGCCTGTGATAATTCGTAAATGAAACCATTAAGGTCTTAGAGAGCCAAGTTGTCTTGGAATTGAAGATCCCTGACCGAGAGGTCATGTAGACCTTAGGAAGAAAGGGGGTCTACATCAAGTGGTATCAAAGCTAAATATTTTCTTACAAATAGTAGGCAAAGGAGAGGAGACAAAGGAGATCAAAGGTATACTCTATGTGTGAGGGACAATCAACACAATTCCACTGAGGATATGAGTGGAGACACCTTTATCCAATCATGTTGTACAAAGAGAAATGCGAGAGCTTCATGCAAGATTAGAGGTGATGGAGGTAGCGTAGAGGAGGGAACCTAATGCTAGAGACATCAGCGATGTAGAGAGTGAGGAAGTAGAATTCGAAGAATATGCAGGGGGGGATTTTGTTGAAGAACGTTTGCTGAGAGCAGTTCTTAGATTGGGAGATAGATCCAAGACAAAGGTCCCAATGTATGAAAGCAATTTGGATGTTGAAGAGCTGTTGTATTGGATAATATATAGAAACAAATATTCCAACTATGAAGATGTAGATGAGGAGAAAAGGGTGAGACATGTTGTCACTAGAATAAAAGAACATGCAAAACTGTGGTGGGATGAACTGTAGGCTAAGAGGAGATGCAAGAGAAAACAAAAGATAAATAATTGGGACAGAATGGTAGCCAAGTTGAAGGCTAAATTCATGCCCAAATATTATCATATTGATTTGTTCAGGAAGCTACAGAACCTAAGACAGAATGGTATGACAGTTAAAGAGTACAAAAAGGATTTCTACAAGATGAACATCAGAACTAGACAAAGAGAGAAAAATGAAGAAAAAATTTCTAGATATATAAATGGCATGAGGTATGAAATCCAGGATGAGATCAACATGATGTCAGTGAGGAAAGTGGAGGATTCTTATCAGTTTTCATTGAAGGCATATGAGAAGTTGGCAAGAAAACAAAGCCAACAAGGCAGAGGTAGGACCCTGGCTCCGAACAAAGGCAAGGGAGTTTCCCATGACAAGGCACATAAATCCAAAGATGAGGCTGATAAACTGCACAGTCACTCAAAAAGAGGAAGAATTTTCCAAGGAAGATACAGTGGTGGAATAAGTTCTTCTAAAGGAAGAGGAAGAAGCAAAGGAGGAGAGGTAAGGTGTTATGCATGTGGAAAGACAGGGCACATGCTTTGGAATGTCTTGAAAAAAAGAAGGAAGGAGGCGTTGAAGCTCACATTTCAAAATCACAATGAAGGAATGTTGAAGCAGAAGGAGTAGAGGATGGAGCATTATTGATGTAGAGAAAGGTTCTCTTAAAACTAGAGGAAGAAGTTGAAAATCTGGTGCAGAGGAACAATCTATTCAGGACAGCGTGTAAGAATAAAGACACAGTATGCAATGTGATCATTGACAATGGGAGCACTGATAACGTAGTATCCATAGAGATGGTGAAGAAATTGGAGTTGGAGACAACTACGCATCCGAAGCCATACACAGTCTCATGGTTGCAGAAAGGACACCAGGTAATGGTTACGAAACAATGCCTTGTTGAATTTAAGATAGGAGGATATAGAGATGAAATTCTATGTGATGTAATTCCCATGGATGTATGTCAAAAGTTGTTGGGAAGACCATGGCAGTTTAATAGGTTGTGTCATTCATGATGGGAGGAAGAATACATACACCTTGGAGAAGAATGGTAGGACACACATGTTGTTGCCAATAAAAGAAAAGAAAGTGAAAGAGAATTCCAACACAAGCATACTTCTCATGAGCGGGAAGGAACTCCTGAAATAAGTCAAGAAAGAATAGGAGATGAAGTTTCTTGTGGTGAGGAAACCCAAAGTTATCCTTACAAGTACTTCGATGGATGATTTACCTAAATAAGTTCAGGAATTGTTGGACAATCTTGCTGAAATAATGGTGGATGAGTTGCCTAAGTCATTTCCACCCATCAGAAGTATCAATGATCATATTAATTTGATACCAGGAGCAAGTTTTCCAAACAAAGCAGCATAGATATTGACACCTCGAGAGAATGAGGAGGTAAAGAACCAAGTCTAGGAATTGTTAGACAAGGGTTTGGTCAGAGAGAGATTGATTCCATGCGCGGTGCCAATTGTGTTGAGTCCATAGAAGGATGGAGGATGGAGAATGTGTACAGACTCAAGAGCCATTAAGAAGATCACCATCAGTTATAGATTCCCTTTGCCAAAAATGGATGATTTAATGGACTTTTTAAGTGGAGCAAATTTCTTTTATAAAATAGATTTGAAAAGTGGATATCAACATATAAGAATGAGAGAAGGTGATGAGTGGAAGACAACCTCTCAAAAAAATGAAGGTTTGTATGAGTGGCTTGTTATGCCATTTGGTTTAACAAATGCCCCGAGAAAATAATGAAATATTTCATTGGGAACTTCGTGGTTGTATATATGGATGATATGTGAGTCTTTAGTAGGACTAAAGAGGAGCATTTGAGACACCTAACACTAGTGATGAGGAGACTACAGCAAGAGAAGTTGTTGATAAACCTGAAAAAGTCCTTTTTTATGAAGACATAGATCATTTACTTAGGTTTTCTGATATTTTCAAATGAACTGAAGATGGATCTAGATAACTTGAAAGCAATCAAATAATTCCCATCACCAAGGAGTATGTTTGAGGTAAGAAGCTTCCATGGATTAGTAAGTTTCTATGGGAAGTTCATCAAAGATTTCAATGGGATTTGTGAACCAATGATGGATACAGTGAAGAAGAGGCACACGTCTTTTTAATGGACAGAGGAGGCTGAGAGGAACTTCAATATACTTAAGGATAAAATAACAAAACGACAAATTCTGGTCTTACCAAATTTTGGAAAGACATTTCAAGTGAGATGTGATGCAAGTGGAGCTGAAATTGGAGCAGTTTTGTGTTGGGATAATAGGCATGTTTCCTATTTCAGTGAGAATCTGAATGAGACTAAGAGAAAACACTCCACATATGATAAGGATTTTTATGCCATAATTAAATCCATGAAGAAATGTAGGCAGTACCTTTGATCTGGATTATTTTCGGCATGAAATGAGAGCAGAGATATAATAATGAAATGCACAGAGATATCTCATATATCAAATAATATAACAGAAATATATCAGATATGCATCCATAAACACATAGATACAATAATACAGGATTTCTATTAATGAAATAAATGTATAGAGACTATAAAAATATAGAGTGAAAGACTCGCTAGAATGGTGGCAGCTTATCTCTGAGAACAGATGTGATGGATAATCACATTCAGAAGAAGATGATTACAATGAGGCTCTGAAGGCCTTTTGACAATAAACAGGAATTCCAAAAACCCTAGACATCCAAAAACCTAACCCTAGGAGATGAAGCGCCAAAATTCATGTGGTCCCTGTTTGGGTAAATTACTACATCAACTTACCAGAGTCGTAACTTTTCCATACGATCTCCATTTTAGGCATATAATATATCGTTGGAAACGTATCATCAAGGGGATTAATTTTTGGGGTGAAATCATGCCTCCAACTATCATTGAGAACCTTGATCTCAAAAAACCTTCATTTAGGCCCTCAAAATGGCCCCAGAAGTTAAAACCTGCTAAAAATAGTAAATTAACAAAATTACCAGAAAACTGTTTTGAGCCAGTTGAAAAAGGTTGGTGGCCACCGATATCCACCTGGATCAATCCTCCTTCCTTAGAAAAAAATGGTATCCATTGTGTTGAGTTCATGGGGGAGAGGGAAAAGAGTTTGTTTTCATCTTGGTGAGCTGCTTGTATTGTTGGAGACGTCGCACTGCTTTGTTTGTGGAAGTCTTTCATAAACCTATTAAAGATGAGGTTGCTCAAAAAGTTGAGCTACATGAGAGGACGATGTGCAAAAGGAATATTTACGCTTTGCTACAACTTTGTCGACCTGCTTCTATTGGATTGAAGGTGTAGGGGGCGAGGCTATAGTGGTTGCAGTGTCTTTCTATTCCCCTTTTGAACAGATTGTGAAGAAGCTGAATTTTGTACTATGAGATACTACCTTGTGACACTTTTTAGGTGGAACTATAGTTGGAACTACCTCTAGTATTCTTTAGAAATGACCCCCCAAAGTAATAATGACACAACAGGGTCAAGGCTCATAAACAACATGGCGTCTACAAATATATGATTGGCCGAAAAGAACATCACAGAAATCCAGTGGAGCAACATCACATGATACTTCATCCTTGAAGGGTTGGATGTTGTATGACAATTGATAGTTTTGGCTCACACGAAGATCTCGTCCTTTGCGAAGCCACCCGATGTTGTATGGTTGCGGGTGTGGTGTTGTCGACAACCCCAACTGTTTGACGAACTTTGCTAAGATGAGGTTTTTTTGTCTTCCACTATCAACAATAAAATGAAGCAGAGTCCCCTTCACCCACATATGTGAATGAAAAAGATGCTCCCCCTCTTCAAGATCTGTTGGTTCTTCTGGTTGAATTGCTGCGGTCGTGACAATAGCAGTGGGGTCTGCGTCAATGATCTGTCCATTACCAGTATTTTCATAATCATATTCTGAATTAGGGTTTGGATCCTTGTCTTTGATCTCAACGACCAATGACTGTTTTAAGCGACATTATCAGTGTTGTGCCAGGGGATTTTGTGGAAATCACACCATTTTTCGGTGTCCTTCTTTGTCTTCTTGTGACCCTTCTTTTCCTGTGTCTTGGACTATCTTTCATGAGACTGTTTGTTAGGGTCGTCTTTGTCATACTTTGGTTGTTGCGGAT
>JASDQU010586293.1:49995-67879 GCA_032191745.1 Picea mariana | reverse complement strand
TTTTCTTTGTCGAAAAAATTGTGAACAAAGAAATAACCTTCTAGCAGAGTTAACCATTGTTCTAGGGCTTATGCATCTATCTGTGCTTCAAATATAGGAATATCAAAATTAACTTGTACCTTGAAAGGCGAGGTGCCTCCAAAGTGGTTGCTTGATGAAGATGCACTTGATTTGATCGGTAGGCATTGAAGGATGTGGGAAAAATTCTCCATCATTTCATCCCTCTGTCGCGTGAGAACTTTATCAAGCAACAAATTGATAGGATCGTCTGCTCCATCATTTTTCTTTTATTTCTCCATTGAGGGCTTCTTGGGTGTGCAAGACCGATTGTCTTCAAGAGAGACAAGCTCGAGACCCAAATTTCTATACTTGGACCTCGTCGAGGACATGCACTGAAAAAGCGATCAAGAGTAGCCTGCTATGATACCACTGATTCAGATTATTTTCGACACAAAATGAGAGCGAAGGTATAATAAAGAAATGAACA
Organism: Picea mariana; assembly: GCA_032191745.1. NCBI lineage: Eukaryota > Viridiplantae > Streptophyta > Pinopsida > Pinales > Pinaceae > Picea > Picea mariana. The sequence goes on along the minus strand of JASDQU010586293.1, from coordinate 67,392 downwards.
AAGATATTGTGTATATACAATAATATAACAGAAATATATCAGAGATGCAACCATAAACATAGAGATACAGTAATGCACGATTTCTATTAATGAAAGAAATGTACAGAGACCGTAAAAATACAAAGTGAAAGACTCGCTAGAATGGTAGTAGCTTATCTCTGAGAAGAGATGTGACGGATACTCACATTTGCAAGAAGATTATTACAATGAGGCTCTGAAGGCCTTTTTACAATAAACAGGAATGCCCAAAACACTAGACATCCAAAAACCTAACCCTAGGAGATGAAGCGCCAAAAGTCATATGGACCCCGTTTGGGTAAGTTACTACATCAACTTCCTAGGGTCGTAACATTTGCATACGATCTCTGTTTTAGGCATATGATAACTCGTTGGAGAGGTATCATTGAGAAGATTCATTTTGGGGGACCAATCATACCTTCTACTATGATTGAGAACCTCAATCCTGAAAAACCTTCATGTAGGCCCTCGAAATGGCCCCATAAGTTAAAACCTACTAAAAATAGTAAATTGCCAAAATTGCTAGAAAATTGTTTTGAGCCTGTCGAAAAAGGTGGGTGGCCGCTGATATCCACCTAGATAAACCTTGTTCCACAATAATTTTTCTTTCATAGCAACAACCAATATTTACAATTCATAACCAGACAAGACAAATTGAATCAGAGGCATGCAAAGTGGATTGTGTTTATGAAAAATTTTACTTTTTTCATAAAAGATATTGTTGGGAATGCTAAAAAATTTGTTGATGCATTGAGCAGGATATGTTTTATCCTTCAAGAGTTTCAGGCGAAGACCTTGGAATTTGAACACCTGAAGGATGTGTATTGTGATGATCCATATTTCAAGGAAGAATATGAAGCATGTGAAAAAAAATTCTGAGAGAGAGGAGCCAGTGGACAGAGTATATGATTCAAGAGGGATTTTTGTTCAAGGGAAACCAATTGTGCATACCAAAATGCTCAATGAGGGATAACCTTTTGAAGGAAAATCATAGTGGAGGATTGGTTGGACATTTTGGCCATGATAAAACATTTGCACAATTGAGTAGTTCATACTATTGTTCAGGTATGAGAACAAAAGTGATAAAATATGCGAACATATGTAGAATTTTCCAACATGCAAAGGGTAAAAGAAAGAACACTGGATTGTATCAACCATTGCTAATACCAAAGAGGCCTTGGGATGGAATAAGCATGGATTTTGTGTTGGGACTGCCAAGAACACAAAGAGGATATGATTCCATATTTGTGGTGGTGAATAGATTTTCAAATATGGCACACTTTATCCCATGCCATAAGACTAGTGATGCAACACACGTTGCAAATTTGTTTTTCAAGGAAGTTGTGAGACTTCATGGACTACCCAAGAGCATTGTCTCAGAAAGAGACACTAAATTTGTTGGTCATTTCTAGAGAACACTATGGAACAAGTTGGAGACAAATTTTCCTTCAACTCATCTTATCAACCTCAGACAGATCGACAAACTGAGGTGGTAAATAGAAGTTTGGGAAACTTATTGAAGATTCTTGTCACTGAGCATCATAATCAGTGGGATCATATTTTGCGAAAAGTAGAATTTGCATACAATGACTCACCAAATAAGAGCACTAGAAAGAGCCCATTCCAAATATTGTATGGAATGAAACCAAGGGGAGTATATGAGTTTAGAGACTTGGAACAAAGTGAGATCAAAAGTGCTAGAGAAAAAGATTTTGTTGTAGAAATACAGAAGCTCCATAGCAAGATCAGAGGACAGTTGCAGATATCTAGCCAAGAGAACAAGCGCAAAGTTGATCAACATCACAGGGAACTTAAATTTGAATAAGGAGATCAATTCCTGGCACATCTCAGGAAAGAAAGGTTTCCTAGGGAAACATATAACAAGTTAAAGATGAAGAATATAGGGGCATGTAAGATCTTAAGGAAGTTTGATGCAAATGCCTATGAGATTGAGCTACTAGATGATGTGGGAATATCACCTATACTTAATGTTTCAGACATGTACCCTTACAGGGAAGATGACACAGAGGGATCAAAATATCAAGAGAATATTAAGTGGGAGAAACAAATTCCTATAGCAGAAACACCACAGATGGAGAAGAGCGTTGATCAGAGGATTGGAAAAAACACTAGGAGGAAGATATATTTTGAATATTTAGTCAAGTGGAAGGGACACCCAATAGAAGATGTTAGTTGGGAAAATGAAGTTGATATCCAGAAGCATGCAAGGTTGGTGCAGGAGCTCATGGAAAGGAGTCCATGAATTTTTGTCCAGGGGAGTATGATGCAAGAGCATCGTCAGAGAGAATGCGTGGCGGGACAACTCAATGCCTTGGAATCATTTCAGAATATTAAATGTTGGCATTTACTGTGAATCTTTTGGAGCTAATTGAAAAACAAAAGAAGATCAAACACTTGGAAGCTCAATGATCATGAGTGATCTAGTATTTTTCACTCCTACTCTTGAATGATATTGAACTAAAGTAGAAGTTAGGTTTTGTTTTCGAGTAGACGAGTAGTTGGGGGGGGGACCCTAAGAACTCTCTGAGATAAATAGAAGTTTTGTATGCCCAAATGAGGCTGCTACAAGTTAGTAGGAAATTTCTGAATTTTTTGTTATTTTGTTTATCATAACTGTAGCCATTTACTTTTGAATGGATATAAAAAGAGGAAAATTGATACAATGCATGGTGTTGTTATTGTTTGCAATTCCCTATTATTGTTGTTTTCATAAATGAATGAATTTCATTATGAATATATGAAATTGTAATATGTTTGCATAAGCTTCAATTGTATCTCTTCGATTGAGTCTGTGTAATGTGTGCACATAGTCTGCAAGGAGTGCATTGATGGAATATATTTTGATTCTGAAGCTCAGAAGAGTTAGCATGAAACTTTCCCTTTGCAAGGAGTGCAAAGTGACTATTGCAAGGAGTGCACAGTCACTCGGAAGAACCCAAAACTTACATAAGAATATGTTACAAGGAGTGCACATATCCAAAATTTGACTAAGTGTCGAAGTATCTCTTTAAGAAGTAAAAAGAGCAGAAGGCAAGAAATCTCAGGAGAGATAACAGGAAAGATCTTCAAAGAAAGTAAGAATTTTGAATGTTCCCGAATCGTCGGCTAAGATCCATCGAGGAGGGAGTGGAGAGAATTCCCTATCGTTGGATATGGGAAATATGTGTGAGATTTAAGTTTCTTGAAGCAAAGAGTAGAGAGGACTACCAAATTTCTGAAGTCCCGAAGTGACTAGGAACCATCCATAGTCAATAGAGACAGGTGGCACGAGATCCACAACATAGGAATATTGTTGATGAGGAGGAAGTGAAATCTTTGAAGCAAATCCCAACCATTGGTCATTAGGGGGAGTACATGTCGACAGATTTGAGACTCCAAAAAATCTCACTTCAAGGATTTCGGTTGAGAGTTGAAACTCCTGAAACCCGAAATCGAAAGTGAATTCTGACCATCGGATTTCGAGTGATGCATGGCAATATATCATGAGTTTCGGGAGGAAGTTAAGGTGGGGTGTTGAGACTTCTTCAGTCTGAAAAGCTGAAGTAGTTGGGGACCTTCGATCTACAGGAGACACACATGAATAGATCAGAAGCTTTAGATAAAATCATTTTGGAAAAGGCTTGAAAGTTGAGTTCTTCGATGTCCGAAGACTTGAATAAATTGTATTTGTCGATCTACGAGCGACACACATTAATAGATCGCGATCTCTGGGTGGAAGAATTATGGAGAAAAAAAGGTTTGAGAATTGAAACTCCCAAATCCCGAAAGGTGAAATCGATCTTGATCATCTATTTGGAGGGGACACACATCGATAGATCGTGAAGATATAGGAAGGCGTGATCTAGAGGAAAGTAAAAAAGAGAAATGGTTCTAAACCTTTTATCGAGAGGATCCATCTGATATCGTGAGATCAATGGTCATGCTTGATTATGGCACCAGAAAGTGCTCAAACGTTAAAATTTTGAGGACGGGCCGTAATTGGAACCACGGTATCAGCAAAGGCGTACATGGTAGCTGGAGGTAAATTATGAGGAGAAAAGCGGGTTGATCCCAAAACACTCTTGGGTGTGCCCGCAATCATGCATTTATGCAAGGACATAGCTCGAGGTCACATGTGGGAAGGGGATAATGGGAGAGCAGATTGCGCGTGAAACCTGTGATTTCAACAACATGAAGAAAGTGGTCATGGGTGCCATAGAACCTGCACCAAAGGACAAAAGGGGTTTGCGTTAATTTGTAAGTGAGACCATTAAGGTCTCAAAGATCCAATTCGGCTCAAAATTGATAATACTTGACTAGGAGGTCGTGCAACCCTTACGAGAGAAGGGGGTCTGCATCATTAAGTGAACATGAACTATATGCTAAGCTCAACAAATGTGACTTTTATAAAGATAAAATACAGTATTTTGGACATGTTATTTCTAAAGAAGGCATTTCTGTCAATCTTGATAAAATCAAAGCTATAACTAAATGGAATGTTCCCAAAGACGTTACTAACATAAGATCTTTTATGGTAATTATTGGCTATTATCAAAGATTTATTAAAGGTTTCTCAAAAGTTGCATACTCTATAACATCATTACAAAATGAAGGAATAAAATTTAATTCGACAAAAAAGTGTCAAGAAATTTTTAATAAATTAAAAAAACTCCTAACTGCTGCTCCAATACAATAAAATTAGAGATCCATATAAGGATTTTTGGGTATGTATGGATGCTTGCAAAGAAGGTTTAGGAGGGGTTTTATTGTAAGAAAATTAGGTAGTATCTTATGAATCTAGAAATCTTAAAGAGCATGAAAATAATTATGGTACTCATGATTTAGAGCTAGCTACTATAATACATGCCCTTAATATGTGCTGACACTATCCTGTAGGAAGAAGATATTTGGTGATGTCTCATAATATTAGTTTAAAACACTTATTTGATCAGCAAAATATGAATGCTCGACAAGATAGATGGTTATATTTCCTAAGTGAATATGATTTTGAGATAAATCATATTCAAGGTAAAGAAAATAAAAATTTAGATTCTTTAAGTAATCATGCAAATTTACTCTAGACGACTGCAAGTAGTAGTTATGAGATAGATTTGGAAGAAAATATCATAATGACCGTGGAAAAGGATGAAAAATATAAAGTTTTAAAATGAAAAGTAATGGAAGGAGAAGCATAAAATATTGAATCAGATTTTAGAATAAGAAAAAATGGATTATTATTGTATAACAATAGATTATACATACCTGATTCAAATGAAATAAAAATTTTAATATTGAATGAATTGCATAAAAAAGCATATTTTGGACACCCTCGGTACCAGAAAATATAGACACCCTATGTACCATAAAATGATTACCATTCTAAGAAAGGAATTCTATTGGCCAAACATGAAAATTGAAGTGGTATAAGTTTTGCCAAGATGCTTGGAATATCAACAAGTAAAAGTTGAGCACAAGCACCCAACAGACTTACTACAACATCTACCTATTCCATAATGGAAATGGGAGGTTATTAGTATGGATTTTATAACAAGTTTACCTAATAATAATTAACACAATGACTCTATAATGGCTTTTGTTCAGAAATTAAGTAAGAAAACACATTTTAATCATGTTAAGTCCACTTATAAAGCTATAAATATTGCTAATATTTCTATGAAGGAAATTTTCATATTAGATGGTGTGCCTAAAGTGATAATTTCTAATAGAGATGAAACAATTGTAAAACACCTAAATATTATTTAGTAAAAATAAGACAATGACAATCTAAAGGTAGCTGTTAAAAGAGTGATTGTTGACCCACAAGGAGGAATGAAAAGTGGCATTTCATAAGAGACCAAGTGGAAAGAACTTGGCTTGAAATCAACTAGTGCAAGGAAACACATTCCCAGGAAATATGGTCAAAACACAAGTGCTATTTCAGTGAAAAGGTGGCTCATTAATGACCAAAAGACCTAGGAAAGTGAATAAAAAGACTTCACACGAATTGAGCATGAGGCTCGCATGACTCGGAAGAAGACCATATATCAAAATGTGTGTTATTCAAAAGAAAGTGTTGCAGGAATACGAACTTAGTCTTCATCCTTAGGGTTCAAGAATCGGGCTCAAGGGTATTCAAAGCAAGTATTATTGTTTGTTCTAGATTAAGTTTGGGAGGAGAAACTGCCTTTAGATTGTTGTTGCCTCCATTTATTGAGTGCAAATTTTACACAGTTTTTGGTTTCTATTTATTTGCAATGAGAATGTCTAATTAGGAAATAGAGTGACAAAATGAAGGTAGACAGTAATAATTTTTTTGTGCATTTATATATTGTGTAATGTATTGTATATTGATTATTATTCTTATGAAATAGATAGGGTTTTTTCTTTTCAACCCTGAATAGGATAAATTAATTGGTGTTGTGCATATAGACAAATATATAAAAACTCATAGCAGTCAAAAGAAAACAAATGTATATCATATTTTTTTTTAATGAAAAACTGGTAAATTGTGTATACTTAACAGTCACAGAAAAATGATTATATATTAACAGTCTAGAGGACCTATGAAAACTATATGGATTTGTTCAAATACAATTACATATGCTGGTAAAAACCATAAGTATCTATGTATGGTAAATCCTGAAAAAAAACACTTAGAATCCCTTGTCCAGGTTCGAAATATTTATTGCAACCCATTTTCCAAATCAACAAAACTTAGAGAATATTTTAAATTAGATATACGTCTTGATTTTGATAATTGTAGTAGAGACTCCAGGAGAGTAAAACAGTTATAGAAATTCATCCCTATATGAATAAATCCACCCAAAATTTCAATTGGAATAGGGTCATTTGCGTTGTTTGGTTTGGACCCAAAAATAAAAGAAACAAGTGAATGTTAGTGGTGCTTGTTAATTCTACTAAGTTAAACCGGAAGAAAAATTAAGGATTTAAACTTATGTGAATAACCTAACATTATTAATCACTTAACAGTGTGAAGATTCCCATGGGTATATTGCTTCCATCAAAGAACACACTTGCCTTTAACATTAAACCTGACCTGTAACAAACACTTGTTGTTAGATTCAAACCTTATGAAAAGTAATATAAATAGCAGGAGAAATACTTAACAACGTGATGGTACTTACAATAAGAGGAATGTTTGGTATTCCTCGGAGGGAAGCCATTCCTATAGTGGAAAAATATTTGAAGGACAAACAACTCCTTGTAAAAAAGAATTTCCATGGAGGAAAACCGCGGGAAGAGAAAATTCATAAGGAAACCTTCCACAAAGAGTGAGTTTAAATGGGTGATTCTTTGCACAGAGTAAGAAGAGGATGGATCCTTGTGAAGTATAGCCATTACATAGTGAGAGGAATCGTATTACTCATAAAATATATCGTTAAACATAACAAGAGTAAACCAGGCGACATGAATGAATTTACTTAGGGTTTCAGATAGACCTCGTAAGAATCCCAAGATGTCATTGAAACTGAGATTTGGTACTACCTCCAGGTGATGATGGATTGAGGTAATGCATGTTAAGGACCAATGGCTAGGATATTTCCCTATTCCATTCTCATTAAATCTTGATAGGACTTCACCTAACCTTTTCCATATGTTTCCCACTTACCTTTGCAAAGGACGATGATCGTAACAACTGTTAACATTATAAAGTGGATAAATTCAATTAGCTTGAAGTGTTGATTAACGCACAATTATGTCATAAGAATATAGGAATTATTCTAGTTTAAATTGGGTATAAAGAAAACCAATGTCATATACCATTTTCCCTTTTTAGATGTATTTAGTATGCACCTTGTTTCTTTATAGATATATGTATATAATAATAATAGTAATCTATTTTTAAGGTCACATCCAAGCCAACACACCAAATTGGTTTATGAGACCCCCTTGTTTATGGGACAAGGGAACCCCCTCTGCCCAGCGATTTGACTGGTAAAGTCTACAAAGGTATACATACCCTATTTGACTGGTAAATTCTATGAAGGTATACATACCCTACCCCCCTCTGGATTTGAACCTGTGACCTCTTAAGAGGAAACACATGTTCTTAACCATTAGGCCCACTCAAGCTGTATTGATAATTGAAGGCCTTAGGATGCATATTGAAAGGCTTATAACATTAATAACTTAATTGATAATATTATTACACTATGTTATAGATATATGTACATATATAATGTTAGTTGAAGGACTTAGTATGCATATTGAAAATATTATAATGTTAACAAGTTTAATCAATAAGACTACTACGCAAGTCTTTAATTATCAGGATTGATTATGAAAACCTAAAAATAACTATAGATTTTATTACTTTGATCAGTATGAGCCTATAGTATTAATAGAAATCATAAGTTGTAGAATACAAATGTTTCAAGACATATAAATTTCATTTATGCAAAAAACGAAAAAAAAAATAGGGTTTCTGACACATCGAATCCCTAAAGTTATAATATCTAATAGGGATGTTAACTTTATAGGAAAAAAATGGAAGGATTTATTTAAAGGGTTAGATATTCAATTGAACTTCAATATTTCTTATTATTCAGAAATGGATTGGAAAACTAAAATAACTAATCAGATTCTTGAAGGCATGCTTAGAATATATGTTATGGAAAGGCCTGGTAGATGGGAAGAAACTTAGTTGAGTTTGATTATAATAATCATTATCAAGCTTCAACAAACCTTATTCCTTTTGTAATTTTATACGGAAGAAAATGTAATAAACATGTTTCATGAAGTAATCATGTTAATAGATTGATGATAGGAACATATATGTTAAAAACCGTGGAACTAATAGCGAAACATGTACAACATAACCTGAAAGTAGTTCAGGACACACAAAAGAATTATGTTTATGAAAAAATAAATCCTAGTGAGTTCAATGTTGGATATAATGTGTTTATTAGAGTTAAACATTAAAATATTTTTTTATGGCTCGACAGGTATACTAAGTTTGCACCTATATATTGTGGTCCATTCGAGATACTTTCTTGAATAATACTTGTAGCTTAAATCAACTTGCACTTCCAACTATGGTAAAAGTACAAGATGTGTTTCACATTTCATTACTGAAAAAGTATAGACATGACCCTACTCATGTTGTTGATTGGAAAATGATTCAGGTGGAACTCATGGACAAGTTCCCATGAGTCAGATTGTATTTGCAAAAAGAGGGAACTTACACTCCATAATCGAGTTGTAGGACATGTACATGTGTAATGGAAGTACCTTAGTCCAAAAGAGGCTACTTGGGAAATAGAAAATAATACGTGGGAAGCATATCCATTTTTGTTCCATAATGATATTGATGGAAACTAGTTAATACCGAGGACGATGTTAATCTCCAAGGGGGGGTGTATGTGATATCCCACGACTTTAAGCTTTAATTATTATTATTATTATTATTTTGTTTGTTAATTTGTGTGGACCTGCTGGCTGCGGGATTAACATGTGGCTTGCGAAACCACGACCCAGGTGCATCTAAGATGTCAAAATCACCTGGGGATGACACCTGGCATGAGCCACACCAAGCCTTAACATGTTTGGATTTTTTGTCCCCACAGGTTTCGAACCGATGAATTTTCAACACAGAGTGGATTAACAACACACTCTGTCACCAACTGTCCTACACCTCGGGGACATAATTATTATTATATTTTCCATTATTTTCCCAAAAGACACTTTGGTCGATCGACCAAATCTGAAATGTAAAACCTTGTTATTTTTTTAAAATAAACACATGTGGAAAAATGGGCACAATTTGAAGCAACTGTTAAAGAGGGAGTTAGGAATCCAAATGGGTTGGTCAAGTGGAAACAAAATGAGACAAGGTATGGAGTTAACTCAACTTCAAAAAGACACATTCCATATTTATAGGAGAATATGTGAACATGTGTAAAATTGAATCTAAGAGGTGGTCAGTTAGAAGGAGGCTCAAGACAAGTGTCACAAGTGCTAGGTAAAACAAAAATAAGTCATGAAAATGGAATGGGACGCCATTATAAGTTGCAAATTGACATATTTGAAAGGATACTTGCAAATTTGTACTTGACATAGAGAAATTATATTATTACACACAACAAGTTAGTACTCATGATTCTGCAAGAGGCCACGTAGGCAACTCCTTGCATTCCAAGCTTAGCTCAGTGGTGACATAAGTTGACAAAGACTCTAGTCTATGGTTTAGAGGATGAGAGTCTTAAACGTGTGGCTTCCTGAAGTTCAAGGTTTTACTTCATTATTATGAACATGTCGATCATAATGTTTACTATGTATTATTGTGTGTTACTATGATCAAGATTATTGGTTATCAAGTAATTTTAAAGCATAAATAAGTCATAACAATATTATATCTAAGTTATTTTATGAGAAAATAAATGCATACCATAGTTTCATACAAAAATATTGTTGAAATAAAATTGATCGTCATTTTTTTGCTATATCTACGAATAGAGTCGTATTACCAGTAACAAACCCAATAAAAATCATGAGTAAAATCGAGTTATTAAAACATGAAATGTATCCAAATAATAAATTTGTATTAAGGAGATAGAGTTTAACAAAGATACAAACGAATATTAAGTGTATAAAAAAAAAGGAATTACTACTAAGTAAATAGAGTTCAATAAAGTTACATAATAGTAAAAATATACACAAGAGTCCTAAGCCACAGGACATTAAAGAATACTTATGTATACAAAAATATTCGGTCGATTGGCTCGACAAAGTGTACAAACAGAGCAGTCACATATTTTGATATCATGCTTTGAATATAATCAGTGATGGAACCTGAATACCTTCTCCAAGCGAGGTTTTTTTTGGGATCCATGGTACCATCCTCCTTAACACCTATAGAATATTCAAGTACGAATTCAAATACTCAAACAAAATGAAAATTACATATACAAATGAAAACAGACTTACCATGGATGTACAAAGTGCTTTTTTTATCTCCTTCCTTCGCCTTTCAAATGCATCTAGATGTTGAGGGTTGTTGGACAACTATTAGGTACCCCTCACAACAATGAACATAGCCCTCATTAGTTGAAATAATCAAGTATAATTTTTAACAAGGATTCAATTCATGGTGCACCTACAAAACATAATCAAAAGAACATTACTATACTATGTGTGAATACTACACATGTTCAAACATTTTCAATAGAAGTCCTACCTATGTTGAAGATGATTAAAATGATTTAAAAAAATTTAATCATATACTAGAAATGAGAGAAGTAAGAGAAATAAAATATAAACCCTATATTAAATCATGTTAGGGTAAGCTTGGACCACATAGTTGACAAAAATTTGTGTTTGGTCGATAAGCCTCAAAATTCTAAGTAAAAACTCTTTGGATCATATGCTAACCAGAATCGAAACACACCACAACCCGAAATATTACAGTAACGACATTAATATTGTAACATATAAAACATGATAAAAAAAATCCTTCTAGGTAAACAAAACAAAGACGTATTAATCATAGTCAATGGAATGACGTTTAAACACGATAGTAAACTAACATATTAAATTTGCTCACAACTCGCTTCAAAGACAATAAGCTAGAAGAACAAGTTTATGAGTTAAATAGGAAGCTGAAATGAGGAAAAGAGATTTAATAAAACTCTTACCATTTAGGGATTCCACCCTTGGAGTCATTAAATACCAACCAACCAAAAGTCAAAGAAGCTATGAATTCCTTGGCTCTTGCAAATAATCTCACTATGAATGAAAATGTGTTGTGGACAATGATACCTTCAATGTTGTAACTCATAAACTCTCAAAATATACAAGAGGGTCCAGTAAAATATCAAACCTCTCAAAACAAACCTCTTAGGATGAACACAAAGCTGAGAGAAATGAGGTAATTTCGAGAGAGGTAGGAATTTTTAAGAATCCAACAAGAAACCCTAACACCTATAAGAATAAAAACACTACACACATGATTCCTTAGGACAGTTTCTGATAAAATCTCCTCGAGATGGTAAAACCTATAGGTGGTGCATGCATGATCGATGCATGGTAAATGCTTTGCATCACACTTTGTTTAATGAAGAAAAGATGATAAGATTTTATGAAGCTATAACATAAGACGAATTAATCCTCTTGTAAAAATCCATCATAAATACCCTTATGTAAGATCCATCCTTTCGTATACCACGTGATATAAATCACGTGATATACAATGAAAACACAATAAAAAAAATTATACGTTGAATACATTGACTCTTATATGGTATGAAACGACTAAAGTGTTGTAATATAAATCTTTAAACTATGTTAGAGTGTTGAGTGGAGAATGTATAGCCATGGGTGGGGGCTATAACCAACAAAAAAACCCTCATGGGACCCTTATACACGACGTTTGGTCATGTCCTCAATAGTAGCAACTATATATATAACAAGTTGATTATGAACTTAGTGAAAACAATCATAGATGGGTTATCAAGTAGCTAGTCTTAGTGGAATAATACTTAGGTTAGCTTCTATAAACATGATTTATAGTGAAAAACTAAATTGTTAAGTATTAAGTTTGTTCAATCATTTTACAATATAATATAATATAAAAAGTTATGAGAAGTTTGAAGGAACATTATATGTAATCATTTAGTCTATATGGTTTTCCGGTTCATAATAAAACGATGAAAGAATAATGAGACTATCATATGTTAAAGGAAAACAAGGAAAAACATTAAGGTAGAAACAAAAAAATTAATAGACTTATATGCAACAATTGTGACGACGAGAAATTATTAGATTATATATATATATATATATATATATATATATATATATATATATATATATATTTACACACATTTTTTTTAATGGAATTTAAGGTCTATGACATTCCATCTCGGGGGATGTATTGAAGTATGTGTAGAGGCTACAGATCTAGGAATCGATCGTCTCTCCATTCATTTGATCGACGAACTTTGGGAAGTGAAATCGTGTGTCCATATGCATGGTCGCTGGAGTCTGGAGTTGTTAGATTTGAAGTAATTCATGGAGGTCCAGCGCCAATTCTTCAAGTGGAGTTCACGTGGCTACACTGGACTCCTTACAAGAAATTTTTGTTCGGGGTGGCATGGTCTGCAATAACGAAAGAGAGGGAGCCTATCCTCCTTACAGAAGAGGTGTAATATGCTAAATAGGTCGCTGAGGAGGGCACACAAGGAGCCCTGAGAAGTGCACAAAGGTGGCACAAATGTAGAGGCATAGAAGAATCCTCAGAAGGGAGACAAGGATTCTCTTGGTGAGACCGTGGAGTAAATAGTTGAAGAACACACAGAAAAAAATATTTATGAATCTCATGGATGTTTTCTCTGTCTTATCCTTCTTCTTTGTGTGTGGAAGATTCCCCAAGGAAACATCTCTAATAACAATTGATCTTCACAAGAGTGCATATGATGATGTCTCACTAATCTTATGGAGGGCGCACTTGAGGAAAACCAACAAACACTCTTATAAGGAGGGCACATTGTATTCACTTAGTTCACACTTCATAAAATGCTAGCCAACAATCCTTTAGGCAATGAATATAGAGAGCTCAGTAGTCTACTTGCTCCATAGTAAACATACACACTCTCACACAACAAACACTAAAAAAGAGAAGAGAGGAAAATATGCGTAAAAACTTCATCAAATTTATTCGAGAGAAAATGTCCCCATTAACAATCCAAGGTGACTTCTTACAATGGTAGTTTTTGGTTTGTTTCTACAATGATTTGCATATTCAGACTGACGAGCAACAATCAATTGACACAAACTAACTAACAACTTATTTTAGATATATCCTTGTTCACTATACTGGCGAAGGCTTTATTAAAAACATATAAGTTGACTAACACTCACATAGATCATAAATTAACATAGTAAACATTCTTTTAGAACAACCTCCTTCCGGGACTAGTGAGATTAGATTACAATAGAAGTTTTTTGAGTCAATATTGATTCTCTTCTACTAATTGGCCAAGGAAGGGGGATGCCCTTCGTGGTGGTCCATGTTTTCTTTTTAATTGAAATCCTAAAATGTTTATTTTTTACTTAATGTATGTCATAGAGATATATGTTGTCTATGTTTGTTTTAACCAAACTTTAAAAATATCTATTTTTAAAACCAATTCCATAATGATTATGTTAATATTATAACAAGATATATGTTGAATAAGTTTGATTTTAAAAGGAAAGCATTGAAATGTCATTCTATTCAACAAAAGTTTGTTGTGAATAGTATTGACATTCTATTCCACTAGATTTCATTGTCAATAATGTTTGGCATGCAAACATTATTTTATTTAACTCAAAACCCATAATCTTATGAAAAAAATATTTTCGTTTTAAATGAAAACCTAAAAACATGTTTTGTTAATGTAATTCATATCACACTAGTCATTATAGTAAAATATATGATAACTAGGTTTTTTTAATAAAAAAGGTGACATGTTTTCTCTTTTATACACTAATGCACATAATAAAAATTATGTCAACATTATGGGGAGATATTTGTTACATGAATGGTTTTACAATCTCATTGTTTTTTAGACCTCAATATACTTTTTGTGTTATTTCATCATTGAGATCTAACCTATTTTTTTATTCTTCCAAACAATGTTGTTTCTTTTATTCTTCCAAACAATGTTGTTCTTACAACTTAAAAGATTACAAAGTTATTTTTAAAGATTCATTGAAAATTAAAGTGTCACTATCTAGAGAGGAGGAATAAAAATGCTTTAAGTTGTTACAAGATAGGAGGAATAAAAATTCTTTAAGTTGTTAAAAGGACAAGCAAATAATATATTGGGTTGGATATTTACTTTTTGTTAATCTTACCTACGTGAGAAACATAGTAAGAGTGTTCATATGCTTCTTGAACAAATAACCCACAACAATATATTGGGTTGGATATTTACTTTTTGTTAATGTTACCCCATGTGAGAAACATAGTAAGAGTGTTCATATCCTTCTTGAACAAATAACCCACAACAATTTGCTTGTAGTGATGAGATATGCATTTCTACTTAAAAAAAGGGACATCCTAAACCAAATAAAAATTCTTAATGACTCCTAGTGTCATATTCGATGTATCTCTCATTATTCATTGTTGGCTACAAAGAAATGAGATTCTAATAAATTGGGAGCCATGCATGCGAATAAAAAAAATGATCATACTATGGATTTGAATCTGATTTGAATTTTTTCATGAACAAATACAAGGTAATTTAATTTCTAATTCACAAATTTACCACGTTGACATTAATTTTTGTGGTAAGAATTTAACAAACTCCTATTTATAGAATCCTTATTTATGTGTACGAAAACATTTATGTGATTTCTATTGTTGTTGTGCCTATAACATTTCTACGAAATTTTTTATCTGACTTCTAGTTTTATTGTGTCATATAACATTTATTCAAGTCCATGAAATGCTTAGTTCAAGTGACTTTATTTTACACTAGTATCTCACTTCTAGTGTTATTGTATTATATAACATTTCTTTATTATTCAAACTCATGAAATGTTTAATTCAAGTGACTTTATTTAACATGAGATCAAAAATTTATTGTTTCAAACATGAGATCAAAAATTTATTGTTTCAAGCAATGATAATTAGGAGGACAAGGTTATTTTTATATATATATAATTTGAATTAATAAAATGCTTATTTAGCCTCTGTTATTTACTAAGTTTAAATTAGTGTTCTATAAAATGTTTCAAAAATTAAAATGGTGGTTTAAAATTGTCTTATTAATAAAACCACCAGATTTTGTTTTAATGTAATAATGTATTCATGAAATTGAAATCGTATACATGATTGTACCTTTTATATACCATGTTCTTTCTTTTAACACATATCAAGATCCATGTTCTTTCTTTTAACACATATCAAGATCAACATTTTTTTAATGTATTAATATTTTTATGAAATCTTGTGCATAATTGTGTCCTTTATTTACCATTCTTTTAACACATCAAAATCAACAATTTTTTTAACGTATTAATATTTTTATGAAATCTTGTGCATAATTGTGTCCTTTATTTACCATTCTTTCTTATGACACATATAATCATATCAAATGGTATTCATGTTCGATGGGTCATATCAAACAATGTCTTATAAGAATGTAAGAATGGTTGCAAATAATAACATGTTTTATCCTCCATTCACACATAGAAATATTCATTCCTTACGACTATTTGTGTGATAAGGTGTTCATATATTTTATTTTTCCCCCTTGATTATTTCATAATTCTTTACATCTAGCATATGTATTAATGTTAAATAGAAACATTAACCAAATATGTTTATGATATTAAAAAATATATATAAATGTTTACTTGAAACATAATGTATTTCTTATTTTTATAGGATTTCACAAACAAATTGCTTGATTTATATTAAAAGTTTTCTAAGCAAATTAATTTTATTAACTAATTCAAAAATCAATGATAAATACAACTATTTGAGTAAATATGTTGCAGTGATTGTTCATTATTGTCGGTAATTTGATTTGGCCATATTTAGCTTGCATTGTTACTTATGCTAATATGTTATGGGAGATGTGATATGTATGTGGGTCAAATTATGTAATAAATTATCACCTTCAAAAGTATGTAGTGATTGTTCATGATTGTTGGTAATTTGATCTGGCCATATGTGAGTCAAATTATGTACTAAATTATCACTTCAAAAATATGTATTGAATTATGACCTTCAAAATTAGGAAACTAATGTTTTAATTAAGCTATAACATAGTCACATCAAACAACAATTTTTTTTTTATGGTAATATGTTATGGGAGATGTGATAGGTATGTGGGTCAAATTATGTATTAAATTATGACCTTCAAAAGTATGTATTGAATTCCGACCTTCAAAACTAGGAAACCAATGTTTATATTAAGTTATAACATAGTCATATCAAACAACAATTTCTTAGACACGTGTGTGTTCTATAATAGTTGCATGTTTTCTCATGTTAACAATGTGAAAATCAAATAAATTCAATTACGTGTTTATTTTGATGTTATGAAAATACTAAAAAATATTATTGATTCTTTTCTTTTGTTGATGTTATGTTAGGTACATAGTTCCTCTTTCCATGGAAAATATTAGCTTATGGGAAATCTATAACACATACGCTCCTACTATTAGTTTTTTATTTTTTATGTTACTAAAATAAAATAGATTTTCGTAAAATTTTGTAGAACCACATGTTAGCGACATTTCTTGTAAGGGGGGATGAAATGTGAAGAAGCAGGGTAAAACCCACTTACCCTAAGTTTGGGGCGCAAATGCACCTTTTGGATATGTAGCGAGCAAATCTGGGCAGTCGAAATCTGCGTGCCTAGATCT
>JASDQU010586293.1:9781-43015 GCA_032191745.1 Picea mariana | reverse complement strand
AAAAGGTCAGCATTGACTCGCATCAAATTTTGGAGAATCGCGAGGGACAAACGCATGACCACAGGACTTGCGAAATCGCGAAGTCCGATTTCCCGATCGTTAACGGAGATCTATTGGAGAATTGTTGTGGGTGTGGAAAATTCCCGATAGGGAATTAGAAGAGATTTTTAGTTCTTCGAGCCAAGGAAGGAGGTCCTGTGAGCGGACGTGTCTGAGGGTGCACCTGCGTCAAGTGGTATCAGAGATTATTTCTTGACTGTATATTTCAGGCAAGAGAGGCAAGAGGAAAAGAGCACTCTAATACACGTCAAGTGGTATCCGAGCAAGAAAATTTATTTGCTTTCATAGCAGAGAAGGAAATTCACCATGCCACCAAGGAGACGGGATATAGAGTCACCCGATCCAGAGGAAAGAGAAAACCCGAGGAGAAGGGGTAGGCAAGCGCAGAATCCAGAAATGGAAAGAGAGATACGTGATCTACGAGCTAGACTCGAATATATGGAGACAACGCAAAGACACACAGCTAGTGCGGGGGATCTTAGCGATTCAGAGGATGAAGTTGAAGCTGAACATGGGGAAGAAGTTGTAGCTGAGGATGCAACCAATGAACATCTAATAAAAGCTATTGCACGGATGGGTGCAAAAACGAAGATGGACATTCCATTTTATGAGGAGAATCTGGATGCGGAAGAGATTCTAGATTGGATTAGAGCTCTAGATACATACTTCGATTATGAATATGTCGAAGAGGATAAGAAATTAAGGCATGCTGTCACGAGATTGAAGGGACACGCAGCATTATGGTGGGACGAGCTACAAGCAGATAGACGCTGCAAGGGCAAGAAGGAAATTAAAAGTTGGGATCGAATGATTACAAAGATGAAGGCAAAGTTCATCCCAAGAGATTATCAAATCACTCTGTTCAAGAGGATGCAGAACCTGAGATAGAAAATGATGACAGTAAAAGAATACATGGAGGAATTCTATGGACTAAACATTAGGGCAGGTCATCAGGAGAGCGATGATGAGAAAGTTGCCAGGTATATGAATGACCTGAGATACAATATCCAGGACGAGATGAGTATGGAAACCATCCAAATGGTGGAGGATGCCTATCAAATGGCTTTGAAAGTTGAAGAGAAGCTGAGTTGTAAGCAAGGTCAGTAAGGCCGAGGAAGGAGTCAGCCTAAAGGAAAATTGGTTTCCCAAGATAAATACCAGAAGCCCAAGGACGATTGGAAAAAGCCTCATACTAGAACCGAGAGAGGTGGAAGTTCATAGTGAGGGCAGGATGTTGAACAGAGAGGGTAGCATACAGAGTAGAGTGGAGGATACACTGATAATAACATGTTTCCTCATACCAAAGGTAGATGAAGAGGAAGAGGTGGAGTAATCACATGCTTCACGTGTGGAAAAAATGGACACAAGTCATTCGACTGTCCAGATAAAAAGAAGGATGGAGGAGAATCTCACATCACCGAGGTACAGAGGCGAGATGTTGAGGTGGAAGATGCAGAAGGCGGAAGGTCATTGATGATGCGTAAGGTTCTCTTAACACCCAAGAAGGAGGTGGAGGACTAAGCTCAAAGAAGTAGACTTTTCAGAACTGCTTGCAAAACCAAGGACAGGGTATGCAAGGTTATCGTGGATAGAAGTAGCACAGATAATCTCGTTTCAACCGAGATGGTAGAGAAGCTAGAGCTGGAGACGACTAATCACCCGAGTCCATACAAAGTTTCATGGCTATAGAAGGGACATCAGGTAAATGTCACTAAACAGTGTTTAGTTGAATTCAAAATAGGAGGGTATAATGGTAAAATACTTTGTGATTTTATTCCTATGGATGTTTGTCATTTATTGTTGGGTAGACCATGGCAATACAACAGGAACGTAATTCATGATGGAAAGATGAATATGTATACTCTAGAGAAGAATGGGAGGACACACATGTTGCTTCCAATAAAAGATAAGGAGGTAAAACTAGAAGGGAGAAATATTGTACTCCTCATGAGTGGGAAGGAGCTTCTTATGGAGGTGAAGAAGAAAGAAGATCCACAATTCTTTGTGGTCAGGAAACCAAGGATCGTTTTGACTATCACGAGAGTAGAGGATTTGCCAGAAGAATTTTAGGGACTGCTGGAAGAGTTCATTGATATAGTAGTGGATGAATTACCTTGTTCGTTGCCACCAATGAGAAGTGTAAGTCATCATATCAATCTCATACCCGGAGCCAGTTTTCCAAACAAAGTCGCATACAGGTTGACACCACAAGAAAATGAAGAGGTCAAGAAGCAGGTCCAGGAGCTGCTAGACAAAGGATTGGTTAGGGAAAGTTTGAGCCCGTATGTCGTGTCAACGGTACTCAGTCCAGAAAAAGATGGAGGTTGGAGAATGTGTACCGACTCAAGGGCCATCAACAAGATAACCATCAGGTACAGGTTACCATTTCCGTGGATGGATGATTTAATGGATTGCTTGAGGGGAGAAAAATACTTTTCAAAGATTGATCTGAAAAGTGGATATCACCAGATTCGCATGAGGGAAGGCGATGAGTGGAATGCGGCCTTCAAAAACAACGAAGTATTGTATGAATGGCTTGTCATATCATTTGGCTTGACAAATGCATCGAGTACCTTTGTGAGGTTAATGAATGAAGTCATGATGGAATTCATCAGGAAGTTTTTCATTGTGTATCTGGATGACATATTAATTTTCAGCAAAACAAAGGCAGAACATCTGAAGCATTTAGCTACAGTAATGAAGAAGCTATGGCAGGAGAGGCCGTAGATTAACATGAGGAAATATTCATTTATGAAGAAAGAACTCATTTACCTTGGATTTATTATATCTACGAATGAATTGAAGATGGATCCAGATAAGGTGGAGGTAATTAAAAATTGGCCATCACCAAGGAACATATTTGAGGTGAGGAGTTTTCGTGGACTGGCAAGTTTCTACCAGAAGTTCATCAGAAATTTCAGTGGGATTAGAGCAGCGATGATGGATACAGTGAAGAAAAGACATAAATATTTTCACTGGACTCAAGAGACTGATAAGAGTTTCAATTTGTTGAAACGGAAGATTACGGAACAACCAATTCTGGTGTTGTCGGATTTTCAAAAGACGTTTCAAGTAAATGTGACACAAGAGGGTTTGCAATAGGAGTGGTCTTAAGTCAAGATGACAGACCGATTGCATATTTCATCGAGAGGTTGAATGAGGAAAAATAAAAGTACTCCATGTATGATAAGGAATTCTATGCCATCATACAGGCATTGAAAAAATGGAGGCTCTATTTGATTCCAAGGGAATTTGTTTTATATAGTGATAACCATGCATTACAATTTGTGAGTCAACAGGAGAAGTTGAATCAGAGGCATGTTAAGTGGGTCGAATACATGAAGAAATTCACTTTTGTAATTAAGCATATTTAAGATACTGCTAACAAAGTGGTTGATGCTTTGAGCAGGAAATGTTTGTTCATGCAGGAGTTCAAAGTCAGGACGTTAGGCTTTGATGATCTCAAGGACATGTATGTAGATGATCAAGATTTTAAAGAAGTGTACAGAGCATCTAAGAACCCAATTCTCAGAGATAGAAGCCATTGGATAGAGCACGTGATCCAGGAAGGATTGTTGTTCAAGGGCAATCAATTGTGTATTCCAAATTGTTCCATGAGGGAGAATCTGCTGAAGGAAAAACACAGTAGAGGATTGGCCAAACACTTCAGTCACGACAAGACATTTTCAAAGCTGAGCAAGTCATACTTTTGGCCAGGGATGCAGTCAGAGGTCAAGTGGTTTGTAAATAGGTGTAGAGTTTGCCAGCATTCAAAGGGAAGAAAGCAGAATGCATGATTTTATCAACCATTACCCATACCTGAGAGGCCATGGGATGAAATCAGCATGGATTTCGTATTGGAATTTCCAAGGACACAAAGAGGATTTGATTCGATCTTTGTAGTAGTGGATAGGTTTTCCAAGATGGCACATTTTATCCCATGCCAAAAAACCAGTGACATGACTCACATCGCAAATCTGTTTTTCAAAGAGGTCCTTCGACTTCGCGCCTTACCCAGAAGTATAGTTTCGAACCGAGATACAAAGTTCGTGGGACATTTCTGGAGGAAACTCTGGAAGAAGATGGGGACTAACTTGATGTTTAGTTCTGCCTATCATCCACAGATGGATGGGAAAATAGAAGTGGTGAGCAAAAGTCTGGGAGACTTGCTGAGAAGCTTGGTGACAGAGCACCACAGCCAGTGGGATAGTATATTTCCGTAGGAAGAGTTCGCATATAATGACTCAATGAACAGGAGCACAGGCCAAAGTCCATTTCAGATTGTGTATGGCATGCAGCCAAGAGGAGTTTCTAAACTAATGGATTCGAAACAGATTGCGACTGGGAGTGCAAGTGCCGAAGAGTTCTTAGAGGCGATGAAAGAACTTCACAGCCAGGTGAAGCAGTGACTGCTAGATTCAAGTCACGAATATAAGCGCAGAGCCGACCAGTAGAAGAGACAACTTCAGTTCGAGGTTGGTGAATTAGTTCTGGCACATTTGAGGAAAGAGAGGTTCCCGAGGGGAACATACAATAAATTGAAAATGAATAAAATCGGTCCATGTAAGGTCTTGAAGAAATTGGGGGAAAATGCTTATGAGATCGAGTTACCGGATGGGATCAAAATATCTACGATATTCAATGTCACTGATTTATACCCATATAAAGTTGGGGAAGCAGGAACAAGTGATGAACAGTCAGAGGTTCAGTGGTAGAAGCAGATGCCAGTTGCAGAGAAGCCACAGATGGAACAAATACTGGATAAATGAGTCAGTAAGAAGACTAGGAAGAAGGAATACTATGAGTATCTGGTCAAATGGAAGGGCCATCTAGTGGAAGATGCCAGCTGGGAGAATGAAGAAGAGATACAGAAGCATGGATATACCATGCAGGAGCTCATGGATAGGATCCCATGAAATTATTCAAGCAAGGGAGTATGACGCAGGAGCATCCCTCACACCAAGCTAGCCAGCATGGAAGACAAAGGAAAGCTAGAAGGCATCCAACACAAATTTTTGAAAACACCTTGAAACTATTGCGTGAAAATTAATGAGGAAATTTAATGAAGTGCACTTTTGAATGTAATCAAACCTTGAGCACCCCGTTCTCGTCTGAAGTAGATAGGATACATTTAAACTACTTAATGCAGGTAGATAGACCTAAATTCATAGATTAGACATTTTTAGAGAGAAGGAGGGAAAACAGATATAGACACCCTCATTGTACATTGTAGCATTAGCATGATTATTGAATCAGGAAGAGCAGAGGAGAATAGTTGAGAGCTGTAGAAGAACATCCATGTATAGATCTTGAATTAATAGAAGAATTTGATTCAAATCCATGGTTTTTTGTATGTTCTCTGTGTGTTGATGTTAAATGATGTGATCATGAGTGTTTGTTTTCCTGTTATGCATTTTCTTTTTTGCTGTGTATGTGATTTCATGTTTGAGTTTGAAATCTGAGGGGAAGAAGAAATGAGTTTCAATTGTTTCTCTATCTGAATGAGGATTCCTGCAAGGAGTGCAGTCGAAAACATCTGCAAGGAGTGCGTTGACGGAGACTCAAGTAGTTTAACTCTTGTTTTCGTTCACCCAGAAGTGAAATTGGGTTACTGGAGCCGTGCCAGGGGTGTGCAGGCTAAGGGAGAGTCTCAGTTGTGAATCTGAGAAGAAACTTTGAAGGACTATGGCTGCAAGTGTGCGCAGGGTCGAAGGAACCCAAACACTTGAAGTGTTTGCAGGTTGCCGCAAGGAAGGCGTGCAAAGGGTTCTCTTTTTTCTAAGAGATTGAGAAGTTGGAGAAATCTCAAGAGGGATAAAACCTTATGAACCTAAGGAAGGATTGCACAGGGAGTTCGTGCTATGGAGCATCTAAAACCAGTGTTGCAGGGTTGCATGCAGGAGGACGAGTGAGCGCAAAGGAGCACTTGGTTATTTTCAAGAAATCCTCAAGGAGGAAGAAATTGACGGTCAGGATCTCGTGGAGGGGATTCATGAAAAATCCACCAGCTGTCAGATCCACCAAAATAATGAGGAGGTTATGGCCACAACAGGAGGTTAAGCGCGGGAGGATCGTGAACCATAGGATCATTGTTGGGTTGCCTATTAGCCATTCGATCAGGCAGAAGTTGCACTGGGGTTATGTCCTAGAGAGCATAGGAAAGTCCTGGAGAGGCATCGAGATATTGAAGCATCAGGGTATCAGAAGTCAAGAGACCTAATACTTTTCAAGTATCGAAACACCGATGAAGTCCTAACTATGGATCTCAGAGCAGACACGCGTCAAAAGATCCGAGAGGAGTCGGGGTTCGACATTTTGGGAATCTTGGGGACAAAGAAAATGTTGCAACAGGAATCATGATCTCGCGATATCCAAAAAGATGATGAGGGGATAGTGACGTGGAAGATTCAACCCTCATGTGCATTGGAAATCAACGTTTCATGATTCTTTGGGAACCATAGCAGCGGGAATCGCGAATCTCCGAAACGCGATATCTCGACAGGCCAAAGGAACAGTGTGGGGCCACAGTGGAATTAGCGGAGGACAGGTGGCATACCATATCGAGGTTCAGGAAAAGGTAAGTCCCGAAAACATTGGTATTAGGATTCGCGATCCTGCGAAGTCCGAAGTCCCAACAAAGAAGTTGTCTATCGGTGTTTGGGTCATCGGGATATGGGGGATCTTGGTGACAAGGTGTTTATGAATTTTTGAATCGCGAACCATGGAACCCCGATTAGGAATATGACTGCGGTTATATAAGGAGTGGTCACGTGGACAAAATGCTTAGACCGAGAGGCTAAGGCAGCAGGGGAGTGTATTGGTGTATCAGGGATCGGGGGGCGAGTGAGGCAAGTTGTTTTGGAGATCGCAAATGCCAAAATCCTCATAGGAGGAACCTCGATAGCAAAGTAAAAGGTCATCATTGACTCACATCAGATTTCGGAGAATCACGAGGGACAAACGTGTGACCACAGGACTTGCGAAATCGCGAAGTCCGATTTCTCGATCGTTAAGGGAGATCTATTGGAGATTTGTTGTGGGTGTGGAAAATTCCCGATAGGGAATTAGAAGAGATTTTCATTTCTTCAGGCCAAGGAAGGAGGAGGTCCTGTGAGCAGACGTGTCTGAGGGCAGGCCTGCATCATAAAGTATATGGTCTGTTGACATAACCTATGTCCCGCTTCTATTGCCCTAGGCGATTATAATTTGGAGTGGATCGTGTCAATCCCTATGCAAGAGAGATGAGTGTGTATGCTTCTCCAATTGTCCAAAATATGAATGCGCTCTTTCACAAAACCGCGATCCAATGGGGATGCACGCAACTCTTCTCCAGCTAAAACCTAGGCATGCGAAGACTCAGGGGTTTCTGCACCTCACGTTGTGGCTCTGATACCAAGATAAGATATGTGAAACAAACAACATGGTGAAGCTATGCTCACTTCTATATTATTTAATGAAGACACATTACATCCTTATATAGGAAAAGACTCTACCGATTCGGTTACATGCAAAACAAAGACAACTAGACTCTGAACTATGAATTGACTCTTAACACGCCTACAATTGACTCTCAGAACTGAAGCTTATAACTAGTGCTTACAACTGGTGCTTACTTAATTATTTCCAAGTTCCTTTGCTCTGAATCGTATAATAATGCTTATAAGTCCATTTACTTGTAAATGAAGTAGATGGCAACGAAAGTAGGGTGATACTTTAAAACAATATTAGCTTATTAAATAGTAGTATTTCTAAATTGATTACTTCCACCCTTAAGCTTACAACCTAGCACATGGCACAAATTATACACTCGATAGTTGTCTTGGTTGATGTCTTTAGATAGTCTATTATGCTGGGCTTGGGAATATAAAAATTTATAGGTTATAATTGTGGCACAATCGTAGTTTAAATTATTAATTATTTCAAATCCGCATTGCTCTAGTTGTGAATTAAATGTTGACATATATTGGTCACTTTTTATTGTTAAAACTATAATTTAAACAATTTAAACATTTTCTGAATAAATTGCTTAACCAATGTTTATGTAAGGGATGATTTGTTGCATTGTATCTTATTGGGGCTTATGTAATTGTTGTACTAGATAGTTTAGTGATTGTTTTTAAAATAATAATAATAATACTTTTTTCCTTGATGTATTAACTTACATTGGTGTGATTATGGACGATATGTTACAAGAACGGAAAAGATATATAAAACTATTAATAATTTTTTTATTTTATATTTTATCCTTGTTCATTATTTTCATTTATAGATCATCCTTCAACATTGGTTTAAATAAAAAACTACTTTTTATGTTTGTTGCAGAATACCTACAAAACCCCATCCATATTAATAAGAATTATGCTACTAGTTATCAACCCTATTCTTTCAACTCCTGAATATTTAATATCAAATTAACAATTGAGGAAGGGACATGGCTACTATAGTATCACTTATTTACTATGTAGTATACGAATTGGTTTTCCAATTTTATATTAGTCTTATTTTCATTTATAGATCATCCTTCAACATTGGTTTAAAAAAAACTACTTTTTATGTTTGTTGCGGAATACCTACAAAACCCCAACCATATTAATAAGAATTATGCTACTAGTTATCAACCCTATTCTTTCAAATCCTAAATATTTAATATCAAATTAACACTTGAGGAAGGGACATGGCTACTATAGTATCACTTATTTACTATGTAGTATACGAATTGGTTTTCCAATTTTATATCAGTCTTGGTTTTTCCATTTTAATTCAAATTTTTAAACAAATTCTGAACCATTTTGTTTTTATGGGAAGTTTCATCTTTGACATTTTATTTGGCCGTGTATTGAGTTTGTTTTAGCCCCTATTATCTAGTTTCTGTGTGTTCATGTTCGATGGTTCCATGCATGAGCTATGAATTGGTTCAACTTGTTCTTATCGGATCTACAACATACAGGCAACCTATGTCCAATGTAGTTGCAAAAACCGCACATTTAAATTCTTCACTGATGACTTCTCAGAACTTACCACATAGTTCCCATAATTCTCAATATACTACGCACTATGATGATAACACTTAACAAAAAATAAATATTGACACTATGCTACTCTCGGCACATAAACTATGATCTTTAGCATGAGCATAAACAAACAGAAGATATTTTCACAACAAAAACTCAAGAATACATCAACAAACTGATAACTAAATATATTATGAACTTCAACGCTGCGAGCGATTACAGAATAAAAAAACGTGTCAAGATTTGGCTCCAACAACTTCTGAAAACTTACAAAACATAGCTTGTGATATCAGACGCTCTTCAGAGTTGCTGCTTCTTTCTGCTATTGACTAAAAAATTCTATCTCTCGGCATATAGAATTCCTACAAACTTAGACATATATAGATGAAAAAATACTTCTTGTAGAAGTAAAAATAACTCAAACAATTAAGACGACAATAAATTTTGACTGACTCTTATCTGCATTATAGATCTCGAGAACGTTAAATATCAGCTCATTTAATAACACCCCTGCTAAGAATCCTCCTTATTGTGTCTGACAGACTAACGTCTCTTATTCTCATGACAGACAGAGTCTGCATAAGCATGAAGCTCATGACTTGTAATTAATATCTCTAACACTCCCCGTTAATTATAACTAGGTGAGTTTACAAAATACAAAATTTACATTAAAAAATTGAATTTACATGAAGTTTCAAACATTTGTGACTCGCCAACTTTTAAACAATTGCGTAGTTTCTAAAATGCATCCCCTACTAAAGTTTTTTTAAATATGTCTAGAAATTCTTCTTTAGACCTGCAAAATTCTAAACAAATTTCTTTGTTATTCACTAATTCTCTAATAAAATTATACCTTGTGTCGATGTGCTTCATTTTCTCATGAAACACGTGTTTATTTGATAGCATGATGGCAGAATTGTTGTCACAAAACACTGTAGTTGGTTCATGTTGTTGTGATATCAGACGCTCTTCAGAGTTGCTGCTTCTTTCTGCTATTGACTAAAAAATTCTATCTCTCGGCATATAGAATTCCTACAAACTTAGACATATATAGATGAAAAAATACTTCTTGTAGAAGTAAAAATAACTCAAACAATTAAGACGACAATAAATTTTGACTGACTCTTATCTGCATTATAGATCTCGAGAACGTTAAATATCAGCTCATTTAATAACACCCCTGCTAAGAATCCTCCTTATTGTGTCTGACAGACTAACGTCTCTTATTCTCATGACAGACAGAGTCTGCATAAGCATGAAGCTCATGACTTGTAATTAATATCTCTAACACTCCCCGTTAATTATAACTAGGTGAGTTTACAAAATACAAAATTTACATTAAAAAATTGAATTTACATGAAGTTTCAAACATTTGTGACTCGCCAACTTTTAAACAATTGCGTAGTTTCTAAAATGCATCCCCTACTAAAGTTTTTTTAAATATGTCTAGAAATTCTTCTTTAGACCTGCAAAATTCTAAACAAATTTCTTTGTTATTCACTAATTCTCTAATAAAATTATACCTTGTGTCGATGTGCTTCATTTTCTCATGAAACACGTGTTTATTTGATAGCATGATGGCAGAATTGTTGTCACAAAACACTGTAGTTGGTTCATGTTGTTGTTGCAGAAAATATTTTAACATTCTTCTCATCCAAACTACTTGAAAAGTTGCACTTCTACCTACAACATACTCAGCTTCAGTTGAAGAAATAGTCACAATGGGTTGCTTCCTTGATTTCCATGACATTATACCTATTCAAAAATTAAATGTGTACCTAGAGATACTTTTCTTGTGATCGATGTTGCCTCCAAAATCATTTTCAATGCATCCAATAAGTCTAAAAACTTCGGAAGTAGGATAAATAATGCCAAAGTATTTTGTTCCATTCACATATTTCAAAATTCTTTTTCCTTCTTTCCAATGGGATTCTTTTGCAGTTTCCATCGACCTTGAAATAAGGCTCACTCCATACATAATACCAAGCCTTGTTGTTTTCGTATACATAAGGTTTCCTACCATTCTTTTAATTAGTGTGGGATCCACCTTGGACCCTTCATCTTCCTTGATTAACTTCAATACTATTATGACAAGTGTTGGGGATGCCTTGGAATTTATCACGTTGAATCTTTTCAAGATTTAATGAGAATATTTAGATTGTGAAATAAATATACCAACTTTGGACTCATGAACTTCAATACCCAAAAAATATCTCATAATCCCTAAATCAGTCATTTCAAATTCATCCTTCATGACTGACTTAAATTATTGTATGTCCAAATATCCTATAAAAATAAAATCATCTACATTTAGGAAAATAATTAACATATTACCTTGATGATTTGCATTAATGTATAGAGTTGGTTCAAATTCACTTCTCTAAAATCCATTATGTGTGAGATAGGAATATATGTAACTGTACCAAGATCTGGGAGATTTTGTTCATCCATAAAATGTTTTATTCAATCTGTGCAATTTGTTCTCTTGTCCTGGAATCTCATAGACTTGTGGTTGCTCCAGATATACTTCTTATTTTAAATGTCCATTCAAAAATGTTGACTTTACATCCATTTCATAAACATTCCACTTGTTTTGCGCAACAATGGATAACATATTTCTGACTGTGTCCATGTGTGCAACCTGCGCAAGTTTTTCACTGAAGTCAATTCCAGGTTCTTGTGTAAAACCTCCTACAACCGCTCTTTCCTTGTGATTCTTCATATTCCCATATGCATCTTCCTTGGTTTTATAAATCCACTTAACACTTATCACATCCTTGTCTTCAGGTACATATACCAATTTCCATGTCTGATTATTCTCTATGCACTTAATTTCTTCATCCATGTCTTGAGCCGATACGTCATATTTGAAAGCTTCTTCAAAAGCTAATGGACCATCTATTTGTGAAAACAAAGAAAGGATGAAAAATGAATTTGTTGTGTCAACATTATAGATGTCGCACAAACTTCTTATCTTTCTTGGTAATAGACTTGCTATTTTTGGATATAGAGATGTAGAACTACTTGTACTTCCTGCTAGAGTTTGTTGTGCTCTAGGTGTGGACTACGCATGGTCTGCAGATTTCACTGAAGTAGTTTGTGTTGAATTTTGTGTCATATTTCTAGGTGTGGAAGGAACTGCACACTGACATATAAATGGTGTTTGAACCACTTCATCCTTTGTGTAATCATTCCCAATATCATCAACAATTATAAGTTTCCTCTTTATGCTTCCATATCATGCTTCATTCTTCACAACTTGAACATTGTGATTGATTATGACTTTTCTTGCAATGGGATCATACAATTTGTATGCTTTTGAGTCTTCGGAGTATCCAAAAAATATACATTTCTAACCTTTGTTATCTAGCTTCTTTCCCACCTCATCTAGAACATGTGCATATGCAACACAACCAAGAACTTTTAAGTCTTCCATATTATGCTCCATTCGTATCCAGGCTTGTTGAGGAGAATTATTTTTCACAGTCTTTGTTGGATACTTATTAATGATGTATACTTCAGTTTATACTTCCTCAACCCAATAATCATTTGAAAAATGTTTGGTTTCCAACATACTATGTGCCATTTCCATGATGGTTTGATTCTTCTTCTCTACAACACCATTCTTCTATGGTCTATACCACACAGTGAAATTCTTATAAATACCATGAACTTTACAAAAGTTTTGAAACTCTATTGAAACATATTCTCCTCCTCTGTCAGTTCTTAGAACCTTGATGTAATAACCACTATGCTTCTCCACAAGTGCTTTGAACTGTTGAGAACAACCCAATGTATTAGATTTGTGTTTTAGGAAATAAATACATGTCTTTCTTGAGAAATCATCAATGAATGTAAAAAAATATGCACTTCCTCCTATACAAGGTGTTGGCATTTGTCCACAAATATCTGAATGTACAATTTCCAATGGATATTTTGCTTTCTATGACTTTCTGACTAGAAATGACTCTCTATGCTTCTTTCCAGAGATACAACCTTCACATATTATTTATGTTTTTTCAATTAATGGAAAAAATTTCACAATATCATCTTCATGTAGCATCTTTAGACCTCCAAATTTTAAATGTACAAACTCAAAATGCCACAACCAGGAATCATCCTGCACCTCAGATTAGAATGATGTTTTTATATTTGTGCCTTCTTTCTTGAAGTTTGATGCACTACCTTTTTTCATTTATTCTTTGAATGTAGTGTCCGACTATGCATCTTTTTCTTTATCAACAACTTGCATTATTTTTCTCTTGATGGATGAATTCAATGTCAATGGGAACATTTTGTTGTTTTTCATATGAATTCTTGCAATAAGTTGGTTTCTTGGACATCTAACCAAAATCACATAGTGATTATCTTCCATGTAGATTTTGTATCATTTCTATAACAATTGTCATGTGCTCATCAAATTATTCTTTAGGACAGAAACATAATAAACATCAGGAACAACCTTTTTCTCTCCTTCTTTAGTTAAAATCTTATTACTTCATTTTCCTAAGAAAATGACTTGTATATATGTTCCAACTGTAAATTTAGCTTGGAATGACTTATCCAAACTAGAAAAAAGTTCTAAGTTTCATGTCATGTGATTAACGCAACCTCAATCTAGATATCATGTGTCATATGGACTTACAAAAATCTCTTGTAAGAATTTGTAATTTTGAAATCTTGACTTTTTCCATACCTTGATAAGAAGTTTGTAATATGTCTCATGCTTCCTTGGCTTTATTTGTTGATGAAAATCTTGCGAGGGTACTCTCATGCATGTCTTGATATATATAAAACATATCCTTTCAATCCTTCTTTCTTTGATATTTCCAAGCATTCTTCTCAGCTTGTGTCAGAACATTTTATGTTTCCTAATCTATTGGTTCCACATGTTAGAAAATAAATAGATGTGATCGGTTTTCCATAGACAATATAGAAATATTGTCACCCAACCATAGGCACAAAGGCCACCCCTAAGCACCTTAACCTTGAGAGACATAATAATTTCGGTAGCAAACCAACAACCAACCAAGGCTAGTGCATCTTTCTCCATTGGTATGCACCAAGAAAGAATAACAAAAAACCAAGAATAAATTCCAAACCATGAACAAGATACCAAGCCCAACCAAATTCCAAAATCCTAAGTGCAGCAGTTGCAGTTGAACTCCCTCTCCAAACTTGTGCATCAATATTCTTATGAAGTTGTGAGTGATTGAATGAAAAATGATCTCTAGTGCCCTCCTATTTATAGTTCTCTTTGTCACCTTTCTAGGATGACTTCTTCTTTTATAAGTTAACACTTAAATATTAATTCATTTATTGAGATGACATGTCTTATGGGGTTTCTAAACATATTTTTAGGGTTTCTCCTACTTCCCAGAATATTCTAGTCTCATCAAAGGTTACACATAGAGTTTAATACCCCCTGCAACTCCCATAATATCAACACTCCCTCCTAGATAGGGAGGTATTAAAGGAAATGGTCTTGAGAAAAAATGTACCATTCAACTAGAAGCATCATCATATCCACACAAACTATCTCATGATCATGCATATCAGTTCACAAGAAACATCACCACTATTAGTATCATCTGATAGCATCAATTGCATCATCTCTCGAAGCCATACTCCACCTGAGTAATCGAGCATGATGTTGAATAAGCTACTCATTCCACAAAGTGATACAGGTATCATTCGTGTAATTCGTACATATGTCCTAGAAGAATGATTGTCCCAAGAGATGTTGAAAGACACACCATGGGTTACAGACACCATTCCTACAAGAATGTCATTCTCAAACTATTTTATGATCGGGTCATATGTACCATAGATATCCATCTCTATCCGTATGCCTTGGAAAATATTGATCCTCAACCATTTTCCTAATCGGGCCACAATCCATGCCTTAGAAAAATATGAGTCCATGATACACCCACAAACTATAAACCCAGACCATTCTCCATAGATTAAATGCATATCCACCAACAATATGTTCTCTCTGGATCATTCTCCACCTGGAGAATGTTTTCCACCAGCATGCCGACTATCCATCTATATGGAAATCAAATCCAACACTAGTGGTAGTCTCCATGGCACCCAAATAGTATCATACTACTTCTATAATTCCATACAATAGAACACAACTATGTCTATTCATTGTAGTATACAACTACTATCCAGTGGTACACAACCACTCTCAATAGCACATTGCTAATAACCAGTGACACATCGTCACTTCCAGTGGATCAAATCCACCACAGTATCATACAACTAATGTCCAGATACATAAAGTCTCTACAAAAATCATATCATATGGTATCAATTTGCATAAACATGATCATGATACAAATTGAGTCATCTGGTCCATTCTTCCACTTATATCTATGAGATATGGAAGAGTGTCTTCCCTTAGAAAGTAAAACATCGTTCATGGGCTATATGGACTATTCTTCCCAAGCCTATAAGAATAATTGTCCCTGATTATTTAGCCTCAACCATTCACCTAACTAGGTCATTCCTCTGGAACTAATCACAGTGCAACCTAGAGAGAATGAGTATGCCCTAGGGAATGAATCTCCCTACTTATGGAACCTGTACATTTCACCTAATTGGGCCATTCCTCAAGCATTAATCATAGTTCAAGTTGGAGAGAATGATTTTTACCTAGGGAATGACTGTCCGAACCATTTCCTATGGAAATGATTGTCCTGCACCAACCTCCAAAATGGACCATTCCTCGAAAATGTTCACAATTATGAACTTTGAAAGAATGAATTCCTAACAAGGTGGACCATTCTACTTGAACACTACTCAAAGTGACTTCCAAGAATAATGATTATGTTATACCATCCCCCCATACTAGCCACAAGGGGAATCACTATCTATGGTACATCAGCAATCTTTCAGACCATTTTCATGATGGAAATGGTTGTCTGATCTGGACCATTTTCCGAACTGGAAAATGACTGTCCGTCAGAAATCTTAAACCACTTTCCAGACTAGAAAGGAACTGCCCAATCTAGAACATTCTCCAAACTACAAAATGGCTATCCATAAATGAATAGCGTATTAGTGCCCCCTCCCGACATGGGAGTAATCTCTTCCTTTTTCAATAAGGAAGCCATCTCCACGATTACCAATTTGTCCCTTAAGTACATAAAATTTTCATCTTTGATAGAGGATTTACCACAATATTTGTTATCTTCTCATCTGTGAAGATATACTGGAGAACCACTTATCCCCTATGGACTCTAGCATGGAGAAAATAATACTCGATCTCAATGTTCTTTGACCTGTCATGGAACACTAGTATCATGGAAAGATTCACACAACTCTGATTATCACAATATATCATAGTCGAATCCAACACATGATCAAATAGCCCAGAAACTAGCTTATGGAGCCACATTGCTTCCATACAAGAATCACAAGTTGTAATATACTCTGCTTCTGCAATGTTGAGTGAAACAAACATTTTTTTCTTGCTAGCCCATGACATCGTGGAAAAACACATACTGAAACATATCCATGTAGAAATTCTTTTGTCATCTTCACTCCCTGCCCAATCTGAATTGATAAATCCATGAAATTCTATATAATAACTCAAACGTCCCACAAAGAAAATATCTGTGAGAGTATTCTCCAAATACATTAACGAGTCGATCAATTTTTCTATAGAGAGATGGGTCTACTGGATGGGAGTCTCTTAAATTCTTTAGATATGTGATCATGGGAGTTTTCCATGGATTTGCAATCCATCATCCCAAATTTTTGAAGAACCATTTCGATATACTTTCTCTGTCATAGAATGTTTTCACCATTCTTTTGTTGTACATGAGAGGCTCTCCACCAAGTTTTCTTGAATCCATACAAGGTCTTCTTCAATCTGCATACAAGGGTCTCTTTATAGTATACCTCAAAACCTTGAGGTTTCTCTGCATAGACTTCTTCTTCACTTACTCTGTTGAGAACAACATTCTTTACATTCATCTAATGTAAGTCCCAACCCATGGATATTGCAGGAGATATAATGGATCAGGTAGAGGTATGTCTCATAAGCTATCATCATAATATTCTCCCTCCTTCTAGGATAAACCTCTAGCCCTAAGTCTTGTCTTGTATCTATCAATTCTTGAGTATTTTTCAAGAAATTTCACATACATTGTTATTCATCACAAATTCCTTCCATTCCTTATGCTTTATTTCTTTTAGTGGGTTCAATCTTGGTTCAATTGACTTTTCTTTCTTTCTTGGAATCTTCATGTTCTTCCTCATGTTCCTCTTCAATGTTGGAGTCCATGAAATCTTCTATACATTACATTCTCTTCTTTCCTGAAGGCTCCAACCTTCTGCCATAGAAACATAAATGTAGATCTGGACAACCAAGGATATTAAAGGCTTATTTTTCAGGAATACTTATTCTAGAGTCAAACTTAACATGTGTTGTTTATCATGGCTGGTACTTCCAATGAAGAACATAGATAGATAGTTCATAGTATTTATGGATTCTTCTTCAATGGATCATATCGTTGGGGATTGATTCCCTCCTAATCTCGGCTTCATGCTTGAATGAGAAATATGCATGCTCTTCTTTTGTAATTATGTGATCAACTCCCTTAATCTAAGAGATTCCATGCTTATGTATTCTCCATCTCTCTTTTCTTTCTACAAAGTCTCATAAGCATGTTCTAGTTTCATTTTGATTTCTAAATCCTTTTGAGTCTAACTCCTATGAGTCTCTTTAACTTTGTCTCTATTTTTTCTGATTGTTTCCCATATGGGAGTTATTCATCCTTATAAAATTCTTCTATGACAACTTGCCCAAGGATTGTTCATCAAACATATTTCACAAGGGTACCTACTTGGAACAAGAAAAACAAGAGAAAAGAAGAAATATCTATCTAGATGAGCTGTTAGTTCAACTTGTGAAAAACTATAATAAGCATCTATATCAATAGTATCCATATGTATTCAAGTATTCATTGCACCTAGAAATAATAGAACCTTTCGAATACTTCTTTAACAAATTGTAATGTAGCAACTATCACCCTTGATATATACAAATTTGAAGCTTAACAATTTAATCAAACCAAGAAATAAACCTTGAAATAATGCCTTCATGGTTAAGGGGCTAAAACAAACTTAATACAAGGCCAAATAAAATGTCAAAGATGAAAGTTTGTTTTAGCCCCCCATACATCTTAACCTTGAAATAACGCCTTCAAGGACCATAAGTCATAATTTTTTCTTATAAAAGTGGGAGGTTGTAGATTTAAAGTAGAAGCCATATTTTCAACTTACGAAAGAAATAATGCTCTTGAAAATTACTCTGATCAAAACTACTCTGTTGATCCTTCTCTGATACTAGTTATTGGATCCGCAACACATAGACAACCTTTGCGCAACACAGTTTCAAAGATTGCGCAATTAAATTCTCCATCTCTGACTTATCAAGACTTACCACCTAGTTCAAAGACTACTCAATATACTATGCGCTATGATGATAACACCTAACAAAAGAAAAACTTGTCACTGTGCTACTCTCAACACATAGACTATGAACTTAATCTTTAGCATAAACAAAGAGAAAACATTTTCACAATAGAAACTTAGAAATACATCAACACGCATATAACTAAATATATTGTGAACTGGTTACAGATTACAAAACTATGCCAAGCTTCAACTCCAACAACTTCTACAAAATTACAAAAAAATATTTTTCTCTCATCAAACACTCTTCATAGTTGTTGGTTCATTCCTCTATCGACTAAAAAACTCTATAAACAGATTATTCTTAAGTGTGAAGCTCACAACTTGTAATTAATATCTCCAACAGTTATGCCCATATAACTCATTGAAGAAAATGTTTACTCTACCCATATAACACATTGAAGTAAATGCTCACACTGCAAGTCATAATAGATCTAGCCCAATGGTTCCATGCGTGAGCTATGATTTCATCTTGCTCTGCACATATACAGTTATGCAAATATAGCTCATTGAAGAAAATGTTCACTCTACCTATATAACACACTGAGGTAAATGCTCACATAGCGAGTCACAGTATATCTAGCCTATTGGTTCCATGCGTGAGCTATGAGCAATTTATCTTTCTATGCACATATAATTCATAATAGATCTAGCCCAATGGTTCCATGCGTGAGCTATGATTTCATCTTGCTCTGCACATATACAGTTATGCAAATATAACTCATTGAAGAAAATGTTCACTCTACCTATATAACACACTGAGGTAAATGCTCACATAGCGAGTCACAGTATATCTAGCCTATTGGTTCCATGCGTGAGCTATGAGCAATTTATCTTTCTATGCACATATAACTCATTAAGTCAAATGCTCACTCTCCCATATAATTCATTGAAGCAAATTCTAACTCTGTGAGTCCCCAACCCAGTATATTCGGAGATCTATTATGTCACATCAAATACTTTGTTCATAAGGTGATCAATTCATAAAAGAGAGAATGCAATTGGTGTAGAATATCCTCACTTTCAAGAACTAGCAGAAATAGAAATTGATAGAGCAGCCATTGCACTATTAACTCACACAAAAAAATAGTTCGTATTGCACACTCACACAGATACATTACATGTATATATAGTTGGAGTGAAATCCAACTAATTCTAATCTTGGAGATTTAGGTTGAGAGGATATCCCAGCAGTCTCCTACCAAAACTCAAGCCAATCCTCAAACTTAGCACACAACATTAATGTGAGCATTATCTCTAACACCCCTCTTTAATGCTTAAATTAAAAAAACTTACAATACTCAAATCATGATTACAAAATTTTTCATAAATGGTCCTCATACGCACTTACATCCATCTTTAAACTCCATACACACACTCGTTTTCTCCCATCATCTTCGAGCTACCACTTCATACAACACATATAAAATTGCTTCTGACCATCTTTGACGTTCTTTGTACAACTGATGCTTCTCGACTTCCCGGAAGACAATATTGATATTGAACCATCCTATGGAAACATGTACCCAGAAGAGGAAATTTCAAGAGTTATAGGAGAATGATCTATATATTGAATGTCTTCAGTAGTTAGTTTCACAAATTGACCTCATAAAAGTAACCTGTAACTATTTCTCCTGGAGCATGAAGGGTCACATCAACATATAACAAACTTGGACATAAGGCCATGGAGAACCACCAATTTAAAATTATGCTCGTCCATTCTATAATTGGTTCTTCATACTATATTTTACAAACACTATACTATATATGCTAATTTGTATTAACACACATTAAATAAAATATCTTCCCATTGTCGCCCAATTCCTGTGATGCATGCAAAACATAAAGTCATTGTTTTATGTATATGCTGGCAAATGAGATTTCATTTTCAACCACCTACATCAATACCAAAGAAGATCCGATGTTAATAAACATGTTCTACAAGCATCAACAGATCTGGTAAGTAGTCATTGGTTGCTACGGAATAACCAGGCTACAAGCTTCCAAATCTTAAAGACGTGAGGTGAGCCCAGGTGACGTGACATATATCTTTTCTTCCACGGAGTTGTCAGTGATCAACTAATGCAGAGGCGTCTCAGCTCTCAGAGTTTGATCAACGAATATCTGTGCAATGTTTTATCTCATGTCTCTTCTCACAAAAGACGATCGAACAAAGAAAAATAACTTCACACATAACAACTGCTCTCGCTCAAAACACACTCCCATACATATTTACAGTGAATCCCCTTCAATGGCTATTGCATCTTCATGGTCACTCCTGTGAGAGATTAAGCCCATCCAAGCTCTGACCAAAGTAGAAATTGATAGAGCATCCATTGCACTATTAACTCACACAAAATAATTGTGTGTATTGCACACTCACACAGATACATTACATGTATATATAGTTGGAGTGAGATATAACTAATTCTAATCTTAGAGATTTAAGTTGAGAAAATATCTCAACAGTCTCCTATCTCTAACAAGAAGTCCTCACTAGTCTATCTGTGCCATCAAAAATCCATTATCAAGAGACCATGTAACTTCATTGCAAAGCCATGTACAGAAAGCAAGGACTACGTAACTGGATGCAGCGATCCACACAAGTATGTGCCGTCTCTCCTGTCTTAGTTTATTGTATCTCTAGAAGAATTTCTCTCTTTACAAAAAAATAAAAGAATTTATAGCTATAATTCTATGCATGAAATTCTTTTGCGTCCCTTTTGATAAGGATTATGCAATCCACATATGGGCAATTCAAACTGCATGAGGATTATGCAACCATCCATCAATCCACAGATGGGCAATTAAAATTGCATCAATTACTGAAGCATATATGGTAAATTGTAAATTGATGAATATGGTAAAAAGTAAAATGATAAAATGCATATAGTCCCATGAATTAGATTTGATGTTGGCTAAAATAGCTGCCAAGATATTTTAAAGAAATATTGTAAATTGATAAAATGCATATTGTCCCATGAATTAGATTTGATGTTGGATATCGTGCCTGCCAACATATTCTAAAGAAATATTGCTAGCTAAGAAAGGGTGTGTACTCCAGTGTGATGAAAAAAAAACAACCTGAAAATGAACAAAGGAAACAAAAAAAAATAGTAACTAAGACCCTTATCTCTAACTTTTTCAAGAAAATGGGGTTATATCAATTGCAAAGTTACAGTTACTCCATCCTTGGTAACTTCCATTGCTTTCAATATTTTCAGTGTGTGAACATCACCCTTCATTAAACTGGTGTACTTGCTGATGAGGAAATTGCATGCACTTGTCTGTTGAACGAAAGGGACCTGCATTTCTCTATTTAAAAAGGAAATCCAATTAATAATAGTTGGCATGCCAACTATCGATTCATTATCTGCACAAGTTCTACACAGGTTTCCTTCCCATTCACAATTCCTCACAATTCACAGGCTGTGTTCCCATGCACAATCCGCTTCATTGGGAAAAATGTTGTGGCGTTTGATGTCAGAATGAACATAGTTTAGACAACTTAATCTACTTCTCTTTAAGACCTCAAAAAACTGTATACAACACAACATATTTTTCTTCTTGATTAAGCTTCATTATGTGTTGATCTTTCGCTCTCGGAATTCCAACCATTGTTTGGACATTGCTAGTCAAAATAAACATAACTGAGACTCCTAGCTACCTGGCGGCGACCTAATGCACACAATTCCATGATAACTACAGACTCCTAACTGACATGGAATAACTGTATAATCAGTTTGTATTAGTCAATTTTTAATCAATTATATGACATAACTATTTACAATATAAATGTGTTAGTATTTGATATAATTATTTACAAAACTCTATGATTCAATTATTTAATTATTAATATGAATTAGCAACATTTAAAATATTTAAAAGTAAAATTGAAACTAATAAATATATTATTAACATAATCACATTAGTAAAGTGGTTGATATAGATATATAGGTGCTATTAATTCAAATAAAATTTCAAAGAATTACAAGTAATCACTTATCTTCTTAAAGTTTGATAGATCAAATAGGTCTTAGTGGAGGTTAATCATCATCATCATATTAATAGGTCATTTTTTTTTAAAATTTAGTAAATTTATAAAAAATTCGACCTTTGAATTTAAGGTTATTTTTCAATATGGATTGAATGGAGGAACTCTCTTCATGGATGTCTTGAAATAAACCTCAAATTGACCACAAAATTCACTAAAATTTTATTTTTCAATGCTCACTTTCATGGGTTTTCATAACTTTCTATAGTGTGGTTGTTGTTTGGAGTTTGGGAGTTAAAAGTGTTTAGTTTCTCTTTCAAATTTCACTCAATTTTTTTTTTCAAGTGCTCACTTTCATGGATTTTCATAATTTTCTATATTGTAGTTGTTGTTTGGAGTTTGGGAGTTAAAAGTGTTTATTTTCTGTTTCAAATTTCTCTCTGAATTGGAAAAAAATAAATTTCATTTGGTTCTAAATTGTTTATTTCAAAACTTTAAATTTTTTTCAAATTTCATGAATCTCTCAAAACTTTGACTTAAAAATTAAGTCAAATTTTAATTTTCAAGAGTTTTGAATGTACTTAATCATTGCATGATATTCCTAGATTTTCTAAATCTCATATATATGTGTGTGTGTGTATTAGTTTAAAAGTTCTACCAAATGACTTTTTTTGGACAATATTTTTTGGGGACATTTGTCAAGGGGTTTTTCATCTTCAATTTTTGCATTCAAAAATGGATTTTAAATAATAAAAATTAGTGATTTCATACAAATTTATATTGTGAATTCCAATAAAAAAAATTAATTTCTTAGAACAGTTAAAAAAAACCTATATAAAATGTAATAAATCAATGAACACTTTAACTTTAATATTTGATAAAACTAAAATTTATATAAAATGCAAAGAATTTGTGATATATCTGAAATTAGAATTTACTCAAACTTTATTTTTCCTCACTCTTCTAATACACCTCACTTAGATGTTTGTCAATTTTATTAAACCAAAAAAATGGGGTACACGAATGAAGCAAACAACAAACTTCAAACATGTGCATATACAAGGAAGATTGCATTTCATTTTAGTTTTACATTGTTGTCATTTTAGAGGTGTTACTTTGATAGAAAAATATATTTTGTAATAAAATTATTAAAATAAAGTAGTTAATTGTGAAATTTTGATTTTAAAAATATGTTTTAAATAAATAAATAAATCTTGACACTAAAATAAAACTCTAAAAAACAAAAAAGACAAAACCCTAAACATAAAAAAATAAAAAATTGTTGGCAAAACATTGACAACCCTAAACATAAACTTTACTCCAAAACAATGAAAACTACCTGTCAAAAAATACCCAAAACATATAACAAACCATGAGCTCCTTGAGTATTTGTGAGAGCCTATTGGAGATCTATATTACACACCATCTGAAAATGGCTCCTCTTGAACTAATTGTTCCTGTGAGTGTAGAGAATTGATATATATAAATCCACCTAGGAATGGAATTGATCTAAATATTAAATATAATAGTATTGGGAGAGTTCATCCCAAAGAAAAAAGTCAATCTATGATTAATTTGAATTTTCAATTAATGAAACCTAGAAGGAGGATTATATGTAAATTGTTGCAGCCTGGAAAATTTTAATGCACCTTCTGATTTTTCTCTCTTCACTCTTCTGGCCTGCATTTCAAGGCGTGTTCATGGAAAAAATCTATTAGACTGTACTCAACTGAATGATTAGTGATCTAATCCTATTTTACCCTTTCTTGCAAGGCTACGAGTGTCAGTAGCCAGACACTTTGTAGAAGGGGAGTATGATCGTGGCAATCGGCTTTTGGTCCGCAATGTTGCAGATAACCTCACGGTCATGGTTTTTGGAGATATCACGGTCATGGGTTTCACTGCCAGTTTACTCAGCTGCCTATATGCCTCAAACACACATCCTTGTAGTTCCGTCTTATAGCGAGTAGGATTTCTTGATTATTCGTCTTCGTTCCTTGGTGAAGTATGAAACACTTGATAAATGTGGCATCTCCTACTTTTCAGCTAAACGCGGGAAATGACATGTAAGGATTCAATCTTACATAAAAACCAAAATGAAACCTTTACCATGAAGCGCCTCTTAGCCACTAAAAATATTCTATCCCTATTTAATATTTTTCATAAAAAAAAATTATTAGGTATTAAAAACCTATTAAATGTAACAATTTCCAATAGGTTTAAGATACTAGTCCATTTATGGATTTTCATACTATCAAATTATCCTTTGCAGCTTTACCAAAAAATATAATGTAATACATAATGTCTCCAGAATGAAAAAAAATGGCAAGATATCACTTAAACTTTTGAAATCGTTTTAACCTCCCACTCGTGGTGCTATGATGGAAGTCGTCTCACCAAATTCATGGCCAATTTTTTTATGGCTACCTCGAATTCCTTTGTAATCTCTAGTAGGAGTAGTAGGAGGTCAAGTTTCATGTCAAGTTTTAGATTGCTTTCTTGAAGGATCTATGCATTCTTATTTGTGGACTAGATAATCATTCAATTAAAACAATATAACATTCTAACAAATGATTTAATCTGTTATCCATTGAAATAAATTGTCATTAGGTGATAGGATGGTCATTAGATGAAAGATTTTTGTTATTTTTGAGTTAAGTGTTTTTAAGATGAGTTTTAGACTTGTCTTTTCAAGAAATAAGTGGTTTGTACTTTGAATGTAAAAAATTCCAAAAATCATCTTTCGACAGCTAAGGGTCAATTTTTTATGTGTTGTAAGATGTCGAAAGTTGCAACTTTCGACAACTAAGGAGGCTCTGTTTTGATCCTGTTAGCTGTCGAAAGTCAAAATTCGACTTGGCTAGAGTGTATTTAGGACCAGATGATGACTACTACCCAAATATATTATCAAATATCATCCATGAGTGCAGGTGGCACTTCATTTCATCAATATAAACATTCTAGGAATCAAATCCTAATATGCAGGAATATGACTATATTTGGAAATCTAGATTTTCCTATTTTAGTCACTTTCTTTGGAGACAGATTATGATAATATTGAAAGGTATTTTTGTAAAGTGAGAGGTGTTTTACAAGAACGAGCTCCTCTTCAAAAACCTCTATCATTTTTTCAAAATCTGTTTTGATTTGAGAGATATAGGTCAATATTTGAGCAACATTTTTCTAGAAATTTTTGTCTTTTCCAGCTACCTCACAAATTTGAATTTGAGATAGGAAAAGAGGTTATTAGATCCATCTTTTGAATATCTTGAAACTAATTTGTAAAATTTATTTAAGCTCATAGATGCAAGAGTGGTATGGGGTTCGACTTTGGGGACTCTTTCATACATTGTACTCTCAAGCTTCTCATTTTCATATCAGTAATATAAGCTTCTTTTGCCATTACTTTTTCATATTTTCATCTTCCTATCTATTTTGTACTTGCATTTGGATAGTATTTCCATGTTGTTCTTGTTTGTCTAATGTCTGATAGTTGTCATCTTATCATTGCATTTATGAGTTAGAATTGCAAGTATTCTTTACTTATTGTAATTGGCCATTCATATATACCTTTATGTATGATTATGCTGGTATAATAAGGATTCTCCACACATCCATTTATTTACAAACTCTCTGAACAATAGTGGTTGAAATCCTTGATCCATATGAGTGTGTTTATGCATGTCTTGAGTGAGTGAGGTTTGATTTAGCCATCCAACTTGATACATTTGAGTTAATCATTAAGATATTAGTTAAGTTACCAGGCTTCTTTGAGCTACAACCTAGAAGAACTCCTAGACTCATAACAAATTGGCACCGTTTCTTGGGAGAGGAGATTGAATCAAGCTTCCCGAGGAGATGACACAGATATAGCTTTGATGATATACAAAGTTTGGACACTATTTCGGTTGATATCATCTATCTGGTGACTCCATGAAGGACGAATTTAGTGGTGACTCCACAATATTCAAATGTCAAAATCATTCACTTCTCTTTTGGCTCGGAGGTTTGCACCTCTCAACTTCTCTTATGTTCCTGGTTTCTCACATCTAGTACCTAATATGTCAGAATGGGGAGATTTTTTGTTTTTCTTCAAAGAGGGGAAAGAAGA
The DNA here is from genome assembly GCA_032191745.1 of Picea mariana. NCBI lineage: Eukaryota > Viridiplantae > Streptophyta > Pinopsida > Pinales > Pinaceae > Picea > Picea mariana. The sequence continues at coordinate 16,347 of JASDQU010586293.1, read as the reverse complement.
CAATCATGCAGAACACCTCTTCAAGTTTCACGAGTGCATGGATCTACTAGATCTACAACATGAAGATGTCTGTATGAAGATGTTCATGTATTCATTGAACAGTGATGCACGTGGGTGGTATTTCTCTTTACCTCCTTATAACATTTCATCCTTGAAAGACTTCTACAAATTAGTCAATGAAGACTCCAAAAGGTAATTTTCAGATGAGTTCTTACTTGATAATTGTTGTGAAGAATATGACTTGCATCATAAGGTTGAAGATGTAAATAGAGAAGAAAAGATCCCTCAGAATCTACATCATCTATCTAATGATCTTCATGATCATATGTTTTCCCTTAAACATGAATTAGATAGAAATAATGAAGAAGTTGAAGGCTCTCCTATTACCATTATTTATGATTTTCATAAATCCGAAGAGTTAGTTTCTTTAGTTATGAATCATGAGGATCAATTTTCTATTGGTCAAAGGTTCATTGAAATCAGTAAGAGTATCCCACAGTTTTTAGATTTACACATCAAGGAAATATGCAGTAGACATGAGGAGGTAGATTTACAGAGATCATCCATAAAAAAAGAGAAACAACATGAATATTGTCTTTCTTATTATGTACCTTTTATTTCAAATTTTGATGGAAAGGCTAATGATGATGAGGAAAAAGGTGATGTTATTTCAGATTTGTTTTGAATCCTTATTGCTAATAACACTATTCAAGAATATTCATCTCTGTCATTAGAATTTTATCTTGATGTTCCCATGTTTGATAAATATAGTGATGAGGAAGAATATTTTAAGGTTTGTGAAGGCCTGTTGACAAGAAGAATTTCATCTAGTTCTACTTTTCAGCAAAGAGATGATCAGAAATGTATGCATGTTGTGGTTTATGATAGTTATGAATATGTTGATCTAAATTCCAATGAAGATCTTTCTAGTTTTGACATATCTTCCAAAGAGTTCATTATTGGAGAGGGTGATCATAAATATTTTCATGATACATATTTTCAGACCCATCTTTCATTTGATTATTACCAAGATAGTGATGTAGAAGATCAAGAACATACCTTTCATTTTCTCTCAGAAATTGTCAGATGTAATGGACCAGCACATCAGAGTGACGGATCCAAGTCATAGACACATAGTAGGGGAGAAGATATATATGAGAAGTCGAAGTTTTTGAGACAGTATGATTGTGATCTTGGTTTCAAAGATCCATTTGCAGCCTTCCTAGAGTCTTATCTTTCAGGCTCTTTTCAGTTTTCAGATTTTATCATATCACTTGCATTTGAAACAAAATGTGATCTCCTGAAACAATTTGTATGGTCACTGCTATTCTTTTATCATTACCTTCTAATCAGTGGCAGAAAAGGGATTCTTTCAGAGAAGAAGTTACTTGAATGGTTGTTATGGAAGTCTTTCTTTACTTAACCAAGTTGCAAATTTTGTTAGAGTAGGGTAGCATAGGAAATAAAGCTAGCTTCCCGAGCACTTGTATTCTTTTAAGTTATTCAGTAGCAGTAACACTTAGTTTGTTGTAATAAATGCAAGTCTTGAAAGTTTTCAGAAAGTGGTAGTATTGTTGACTCCATGCCCAATGGAACTGCAAGTTCAAAGATTTCCATTTGTAAATATCATTTCCTTTTTTTTGGTTTTTGTAAAATAACTCCATGCCCAATGGAACACTAGAGATTAGGTTTTAAATTTTGTTTTTCTAGGAAAAGCATTAGATCCGTGGTTCTTGAAACCTGACAGGTAGGCTTTCACCCCCAATAGGAGCCAGATGTTATCTCCTGAAATAAACTATCATTAGGTGATAGGATGGTCATTAGATGAAATATTTTTGTTATTTTTGAGTTAAGTGTCTTTAAGATGACTTTTAGACTTCTCTTTTCAATAAATAAGTGATCTTTACTTTGAATGTAAAAAATGCAAAAAATCAACTTTTGACAGCTAAGGGTCAATTTTTTATGTTCTGTAAGATACCAAAAGTTGCATCTTTTGACAACTAAGGATGCTTTGTTTTGGTCTTGTTAGCTGCCGAAAGTGCATAAATTTTCCAGAATTCACAAAAAGTCAAAATTCAACTTGGCTAGAGTGTATTTAGGAGCATATGATGACTATTACCCAAATATATTATCAACTATCATCCATGAGTGCAGGGGTCACTTCATTTCATCAATAGAAACATTCTAGGAATCAAATCCTAAAATGTAGGAATATGACTAGATTTTGAAATATGGATTTTCCTAGTTTAGTCACTTTCTTTGGAGACAGATTCTGATAATATGGAAAGGAATTGTTGGAAAGTGAAAGAGGTTTTATACAATAATGAGATCCACTTCAAAAAACTCTCTTAGTTTTCCAAAATCTAGTTTTATGTGAGATATATAGGCCAATATTTGAGCAACATATTTCCATCAATTTCTGTCTTTTCCAACCACCTCACAAATTCGAATTTGAGATAGGAAAAGAGGTTATTAGATCCATCTTTTGAGGATATTGAAACTAATTTGTAAATCTTATTTAAGCTCATAGATGCAAGAGTGATATGGGGTTAAACTTTGGAGACTTTTTCATACATTATACTCTCAAGGTTCTCATTTTCATATCAGTAATACAAGCTTCGTTTGCCATTACTTGTTGAGATTTTCATCTTCTTATCTATTTTGTACTTGCAATTGGATATTATCTCCATGTTGTTGTTGTTTGTCTAATGGCTGATAACTATCATCTTATCATTGCATTGATGAGCTAGAATTGAAAGTATTATTTACTTATTGTAATTGACCATTCATATATACCTTTATGTATGATTTTGCTGGTATAATAAGGATTCTCCACACATCCATTTATTTGAAAAATCCTTGAACAACATTTGTTGAAAGACTTGATCCATCTGAGTGTGTTTATGCATGTCTTGAGTCAGTGAGGTTTGATTTATTCATACGACTTGATCCATTTGAGTTAATCATTGAGATATTACTTAAGCTACCATGATTCTTTGAGCTACAACCTAGAAGAACTCCTGGAGTGATAACACAATCACTTTTTTTTTTTTTGGAAGAAAGAGTTCACGAATAGGTCTCTGCAATAGCATTCTTCATGCTCGGCTCTGCAACATCAATTCCGAACCTTCTCTAACTCCCTTGGTATGCATTGACTGACTCATCCCTACTGCACTGACTGCCTCAAAAGAATGGGAGAAGAATGGTGGGCGAAAGCCCCCTCCTACCGAAACATTGCCACCAACGATCTAGAAAACTTGAAAGCACACCAACCATCCTTTGATCCACCATTGCACTTATGAGAACAATACATGAAGAAAGAGATGGAAATAAGAAAAGAATCGAACATGGAGGCTGAGTCCTCACATCCAAAAGCAGCTCGGGTCTGGATACCCAGAAAATGCCTCCCCCAAGCCCCGATTTCACCCAAGTACATCATCAAAACTATGAGGATAGGGGAGCATATGGAGTTCATGCGATACCATGCCCTCATAGAAAATTTCATACGTCTCTGGCCCACAAAAAAATACCTCTCTCACTGGATCAAGGCATGGTGGAACTCCGAGGGACACTATGAGCTTCAGTTGAGATCCAAAGGTTTCTTTACAATAATATTCTACAACCTGGAGGACAAGGACAGGATATTTGAACGGGGGGCATATTTCTACAACTCGGTTGTCCTCTACCTATGTTTCTAGACAGACCACTTCTTCCTAGAAAAGGAAAACTTCTCATATGCATCGATATGGATTTACCTCTATTCCCTACCCTAAGAGTTCTAGTTAGAGGAAATTTTACTGGGCATAGGAAACACCCTTGGTAAATATGTCAAATCTTTCGAAGCTACCAAAAAATGAAAATACACCTCTTATTCTAGGATAAGTGTTTATATGAACATCTCCAAAGCTCTCCCAGGAACAATTACTTTAGAATACCTAGATGAGGAATGGGCCCAAACCATAGACTATGAACACATCCCTTTTAGATGTTGAAAATTCCATGAACATGGACACCTTTTCAGAGACTTCCCTCTCAATGTCTCCCCCAAGAAGGAAGTTGAAGAGAAACCAAAGGAAGGATTTAATCAAGTTAAAAATTGAAGGAGACAAGTGTAGAAGAAGCCCACAACCATCAACGAAAAAAAAAACCCAACTAATAACTCTTTTGAAGCCCTCAACCACCTCCAAGAAGTAGAAGAGGTGGAAAATCCCCACAAGACCATGGGGAAAGATCCCAACAAGTACAAGGAAGATCAGTTGGCATAAAAGAATCAAACCCTAGAAAACCAAGTAGATCCATAGACTCACCTAGTCTCAAGGAAAGAACCGGAAAGAGAGGAAGATACAATCATGGAAATGGATGAGCAATACCTATCATAAATCGACCTAGATAGGTTAGAAGAAACACTCAACAAGAAGGATCTCCAAACCCTAATAGAGGACCAACTGAGGAAAGTCCACAAAGTAGTTCTCGACATATCAATAAGGGCTACATCTAGGATGAGTATCAACATAGACCCAAACCAAGATCCAAGAAAACACCCAAAAGAAAACAAATGAAGGGGCAGAAAATCGACTCATCAGCTAATAAAGGAGGTGGGAAACTATATGATCAACTCAGAAAAAATTTATAGGCTCTCAGAGATCTCCTTTTCCAACAACCAAATTGTTAAATACGAAGATCCTCACCTGGAATATCAGAGGCCTAAATGGAAGATCTAAACAAAGGATTCTTCGAAACTGCATCAAAATAGAATACCCTAATATATTTCTGATTCAACAGACAAAATGTGCAGGGAAAACTGTAGAAGATATCATCAAAATATGTTGGTGCAACTGTGAATCCTATCAAACAAACTCAAAAGGGGCTTTAGGAGGCCTAGCCATCCTTTGGAATCCTGCTACAATCATCCTCTATCAAATCCTCTCCACTCCATGCATCATCACAACACACTACAGAGCCATTGGTTCAGACAAGGAAGGAATGATCACAAATTTTTATGGTCCACAGATCATCCAAGACAAAGACCTATTTCTTCAAAGTTGGCTTATTTAGGCTTCTTAGGGGAGGGAAAGAGATGGATAATAAGAGGCAAAGTCAACATGATTATCACGCTGGAGGAAAAGAGAGGACGCAAAAATTGCTTGGAGGAGGATAGCGCTAAACTACACTTGGACCGGTAGACATTGAGAATAGAAATGGAACCTACACTTGGACCGACAAAAGATCAGGAAACCACCAAATTGCTTACAGGCTTGATTGCTTCCTCATCTCGAAAACTCTCCTCTTGGAAGGCCCCCTAGTAGAATCCAACATCCTCTTGAGGGAAGGTTCGGACCACTGACCGGTTCATCTCTAGGTTGACATTATTTCCACCCCCAAGATTAAACCCTTCAGATTTAAAAAATTTTGGCTCTCCCATCCAGCTTTCCAGGAGTTGGGTCATCACAGGTGGAGCAATATGGAAACACATGGGAACCAAAATGTATTGCTTCCAACAAAAACTCAAACACTTCAAACAATAGGTATGCAAATGGAACAAAGAGGTCTTTGGGAACATTTTTCAGGAGAGGAAATTACTGGAACAAAAACTTGAGAACCTCCAAGCACAATTCATTCAAGAAATATACTCAATCACCTAGTAGCAGGAGGTGAATGAACTCAAAAGGAAACTAGAATAAAGGCACAAGCAAGAAGAGATCATGTGGAGGAAGAAATCTATGGTTCAATGGATCAACGAAGGAGAGAAGAACACCAAATTCTTCGATTGTTCTATGATCCACAGACACATGATCAGTCATCAGAAAGACTCATAAGGCAACACCTTGTTAAATCATCATGAAATAATGCATGAGATAACATATTTCTACAAGGAGCTCCTCTTTGAATCCCAAGTGGATCGCACCTCATCAATAGAGCAGGTGGTCCAAAACATCCCAACTATAATCACCCAGGAACAAAATGAGGCTCTCATGACACCAATAACAAAAACATAAGCGGATCAGGCTATTCAGGAGTTACCTACAGGTAAGGATCCAGGTCCAGATGGTTTCACAACAGACTTCTTCCACTCTTGTTGGCCAATGTTAAGGGAGAAAATGTGGAATCTATTGGAGGAATCACACAACTCTAGAAAAGTCCTTCCAACACTAAATTCCACTATCCTCACCCTAATACCCAAAGAAGAAAGAGTCACAAACCCAAGGAACTTTAGACCAATAGCTCTTTGCAACATGATCTACAAAATCATTTTCAAGGTCATAGATCTAATCCTCAAGCCTATTCTACCCTTCATCATCTCCAAGCAGAAATCAGGATATGTCAAAGGAAGGGAAATAATGGGTAGTGTCATTCTTATCCATGAAATCATTCACTCTCTCAAAAGCACCCACACTCCAGGTATGCTTCTAAAACTTGACCTTTCAAAATCTTTTGATAAATTAAGCTGCCAATATATGAAAGTACTTCTATCATCTTTCGGTTTCAATAGGGATTGGGTCTCCTCGATAATGAACCTCATATCCTCGACCTTCTTCTCAATCCTCATCAATGGTGTCCCCTCTCAA
>JASDQU010586292.1:86015-96458 GCA_032191745.1 Picea mariana | reverse complement strand
ATTATGAGCACATCCCCTTTCGTTGTCGTAAGTTCCATGAGCATGGACATCTATTCTGCGAATACCCCCTAAATAACCCACCTAAGCCAGCTCAGGAAGAATCTGACAAGTCCAAGGAGGGCTTTACCCAGGTCACGGGCCACTGAAAGCACCAAGCCAAGAGGACACTCGCACAAGCCCCCCCCTAGAACTCCTACCAAGAACTCCTTTGATGCCCTTTAAATCACGTTGGATTCCCCCTCCCTGTCCACCAACCCTTTGACAACCCCTGCAGCTAGTCAAACCCCTGCTCTGCCCGATCCCCTAACCCATTACTCCTCACAACCTTTAATCCCAACACCCATTCTTCCAACCACTCTTGGCCCAAAAATGGGGGATCCAGACATGGACCTAGAGGATCAGGAACTGGAAGGCATTGGCATGGAAAATCTGTAGCAAGCTTATCGTAAGAAGAAACTATACACCATACCGTCAGACCAGCTATGTAAGGTGCACAAGGTCTTTCTCAATTCTTTGGTAGGAGGTTCAGCCAAAGCCAACACAAATCTGGGAATATAAAAAGAAACCTCAAAGGAACAACGCAAGCCTACAAAAGAGGAGAAGAAGATATGTAGGAAACCCAAACACCAACTCATTCAAGATGTAGGAAACTTCCTTGTCAACTCAGGTCAAATACATTTGATCTTTGACATCTTCCCTCCCCTCCAACCCCCATCATCCTCATGAAGTAACTATCCTGAAACATAAGGGGCCTCAACGAAAAGAAAAAACAAGATTTGCTCAAAGAAAGAATCAAGAAGGATCAACCATACATACTCCTCCTACAGGAAATGAAATGCGCAGAGGAAGAGGCACATATCACTCTACAAAGATGCTAGAAGTAGGCCCAGCATGTGAAAGTGGATGCCATAGGGGCAGCTGGAGGTTTTGCAATGCTCTGGAACCCCACCATAGTCCTACTTGACAACTTTTTTTACCTCCAAATGGACTATCACTTCCTCCTTTCACCTCATTGGCTCGAACAAACAAGGCTACATCACAAATTTTTATGGACCTCCCAGACCAGGGGACAACGAGGCCTTCCTTCAACACCTGGAATGGATTGCAGAGCACATAGGCCCCCAATGTTGGATCCTTGGGGGATATTTCAACATGATCATAGGGTTGGAGGAAAAAAAGGGAGGCCATCGCTCCCTAGGAAATGACAGTATGATATTCAATGGCACCATCAGTCTACTAAACCTCATATATGTCGGAATAGACAATGGGTTGTTTACTTGGTCCAATAGACGTTCGGGGGCTCAACATGTCTCCAGCAGACTAGATCATTTCCTAATTTCTGAAGCTATTATGATGGAAGTCTTAGCTTGGAATGCCACAATCATAGACACCCCAGGATCAGATCACTGGCCAATTTTACTAACTCTCAACATCACTAGCACCCCAGGTAGAAAACCTTTCCGCTTTGAAAATTTTTGGTTGAAACACCTGGATTTCCAAACAAACATAAAGACATGGTGGGAGGAGGCATCTATCCAAACAGGGACCCAATGTGTCAGTTCCAAGAAAGGCTAAAAAACCTCAAGCAACACCTAAAATACTATAATAAGTCCACCCTTGGTGAAATCTTCCAAGCACAGGAAAATCTAAAATAACAAATGCAGACACTCCAACAGCAGATCCGAACACAGGGCCTGACGGGATATCTAAAAATGTAGGAAACACTCCTAAGAAACCAGATTGCAGAAAGAAGGGCGTAGGAAGAAGTACTCTGGTGAAAAAAATCTCTCATCCAATGGCTGAAAGAGGGGGGAAAAAACATGAAATTCTTCCACAGATCCATGATCCAGCGGCAGCAAACCAATCGCATCACCCACCTAGTCTCGACACAGGGTATAGAAATTCAACAACATGTTGATATGCAAAGGGAATTGTTTTCTTACTATCAAACTCTTTTCACTAAACCCACAACAGATCGCTCGCAGGCCATCGATTCCATCCTAAGGAACATTCCCAAGGAGGTCACCAAGGAGAAAAATGAATCCCTCATGAGACCAATTACTCAGGAGGAGGTCGATCAGTCTCTCAAGGCTACCCCACTAGGAAAAGCTCCGGGACCAGAAAACTTCACCTCAGACTTTTTCACTACTGCTGGAGCATGATCCGGGAAAATGTTTGGGAAATCATTGAGGACTCTAGGAAATACAGAAAGGTCCTCAAGGCCCTTAACACAAATTTTCTCACCCTCATACTTAAGGAAAAAAACTCCACATCCCCGTCACACTTCAGACCCATAGCCCTCTGCAATGTCATTTACAAACTCCTCACAAAGATTATTGCAACCCACCTTAAGCCCATTCTTCTATTCTTGATCTCCCCAAAATAATCAGGCTATGGGGAGGGCATACAAATTATGGACAGCGTGATCCTAGCTCATGAAGTTATTCACTCCCTTCACTCTACCAAAACTCAAGGTATGCTCCCAAAACTAGACCTCTCTAAAGATTTTGACAAATTGAGTTGGAGCTACTTAAGATCCTCCCTCCTAACCTTTGTATTTGACCCCACTTGGGTCTCCTGGATAGTCAATCTCACCTCTTCAGCACTATTTTCCATACTCATCAATGGCTTCCCCTCCAAACCCTTCTCTCCTTCACGAGGCATAAAACAAGGGGATCCGCTTTCACCTTTTCTTTCATCTTAATGGCAGAAGGGCTCAACCACACCCTCAAAGCAGCCATCAAGGACCACTCTCTCTCTAGCCTCACCCCCCATGGAATTTCTCCGCCCATCTTGCATAGTCAATTCGTAGATGACATAGTTCTTATGGGTCAATCCACAGTCAGAGAAGCCCTGCACTTTAGAGCTATCATTGACCTCTTCTGTGAGGCTTCGAGAATGGAGGTGAATTTAATCAAATATCAAGTCTTATTTTTCAACACTCCTTTGGAAATTTAAAATCATCTCACTCTACTCTTAGGCTTCACCCGTTGCATCCTTCCCTCTGTATACCTGGGAATCCCACTCATTGGCAACCCACTTAGAAATTCTTCCTGGGACTCCTTACTGTCCATCTTCAAAAAGAGACTCTCCCTTTGGACCTTTTGCTCCCTCAATTTTCCTAGTCACCTCATCCTCCTTAAATCCATCCTTCAAGATCTCCTGGTCTACCTCTTCTCAATCCTGGAAGCCCCAAATTTCATCCTTAACACTTTGAGAACACTTCAAAGAAGATTTATGTGGCAAGGCAACAAAGAAGGACGTAAAATGTCCCTGGTAAGCTGGCAGAAAGTCTGTAATCCAAAAAACGAAGGAGGCCTCAGTCTCTGGGACCCAGCTATTCTAAACAAAGTCCTAAGTGCTAAAATTTGGTGGAGATGGTTAAAGAGACCACAAGATCTGTGGGAGCAACTATGGAGGAAGAAATATACCCCAACAATTCCCGAAATAAAGCTCATTAGATGGAATGGTCAAAGTCTGGGGTCGCTGATCTGGAATGAGGCCAGGAAAATCGTGAACTCATCATAGATCACTCATTCTAGGAACTTCAAAGTGGCACTTCGGCTTACTTTTGGAGTGATTCATGGCAATAAATCCCACCTCTAAACATATATCTAACTCTTAGTAACCTCATCCCTCTCACAATAGATGTTGGACTTCACAAAGTGATAGATTTCTGGAAGCCTTTTGACCCAGGGGAAATTTAGCGCACCTGGAAAACCTCCCATGAGAACCTGCACATTCCCCCACAACTCAACCTCCTCCCCCTGTAGGAACATCTAGCTACAAGGAAAATCTCAAGTCAACAAGGCGAGGATATACTTAGATGGGGACAGTCCACCATAGGAGCTTTCAACATACCAGAAGCCTACTACATAAAAGCAGGCCACAAAACCTTACCTCGAGAGGAGGTTTGGGGGAAAGTTTGGGATATGAAAACTTGGTCAAAAATTAGTACCTTCCTTTGGTTGGTGGTGCACAACAACATCCTTACCTGGGAGAATCTACAAAAAAGGGGCTTCATTGGCCCATCCTGGTGTCAGTTATGTGGCCAGTAGGAAGAGAGCAGAATAACCTCCTAAATCTTTTCCCTTATAGTTCGTGCATCTGGGATCAAAACGCCAACATCATGAGAACGTCAGATAGGAACCATATAGGATTAAAGGAAACCATTGATGATTGGATAATTTCGACCTTTTAGTCACCCATTCTCAATAGAATCTGGCAGTTGCTTCCAGGTTTCATTCTCTGGCACATCTGGAAAGAGTGGAACAGAAGAATTTTTAACTCGATCACCAAGAACTGGCAAGACGTGTGGATCACAATTCAAAACACTATCAATGAAACCATCTCACTGCACCCATGGACGGAGCGGGACCTCACACCCCCTCCAAATGAATTTAACATTCTCAAAACATGGAAAATCAATCTCACTCCCACCCCTGAAAGGCCATTAGCAGTTGAAGGATGCAAGACAAGCCACATGCATTGGGAAGCTTCTCCCAAAGACTGGTTTAAACTCAAATTTGATGGAGCCTCGAAAGGGAATCTGGGCCTAGCAGGCTATGGGGTGGTCATCCGAAACAACAAAGGGGAAATACTTTATATCTTAGCAGGTAACATGGGGCATAATACCAACAATGTTGTGGAAATTTGGAGTCTCCTCTATGGTCTACAAGTAGTCTTAGAACAAGATTTTTTTCCCCTCATTATGGAATGTGACTTGCAAATTGTGATAAATTTCCTCTCGCAACTTCCTAATGGGGCAGACCTGGAGAAAATCTCCCCTATTTGGAGACTCATGAATGGACATTGTAGAATAAAATCAACTCTTCATCATCAATGAGTAATCCTCTCGTCTCATGTAAGAAGAACGGCCAATCATGTTATTGACTGGTTAGCCAATATGGGTGTCGAGTTGGAGGAAGGTGTCTTCTCTTGCTCCCCGACCGCCAACCCATCACACCCCACAGTCATCTCTTGTAGGAATATGGCCCGCACCAAAGACTGACTCCTGGATGGGGTGTCACCTTGACATGTTGGGTGCAACTCAGGATAAGGCCACATGGCCAGGCTACTCGACACCTAGCATCTGTATGGTGTCACGTCCCTTATCAAGTCACCTCTGTCTTTCAAAAGGCCCACCACCATCTTCCTTCACTCACTCACACCCTAAAACTCACACGAATAGAAACCTGCGCGTCTTCATGGCGCAGTGCAGAGAGACCTTCCGGTCACCTCAGCTCCATTCAGCCATGTCTGCTCTTAAATACGGGATGTTGACTCCCTCTTCTCTCTCTTTCTCTCAATATTCACAAGGCATATCCTCCTAGGCTCACTCCCTTCTTTGCTTAGATTTCCAGCTCTGGTACGACCGCTCCTTGCTCATTGTCTTGCTGTAGGGATTCTCCCCTCCAATCTTGCTCCCTTTTAGAGGTCTCTTCCTCCGAAGACAACCTCCTTCCCTCATGCCATGATCCAAGGGAAAACCAAAGCATGGAGATGCCTATTATGAGGCCTGGGGAAGGAAACTACCCATGACGCAGATGCAGACCCACTCGGCCCTCAGGTTGGCAGTCCACTACAGGATCGCTCTACTTCCTACCCTTGAGTCAGATTGACTCTTCGATTCCTCTTTAGGGAATCCAGCACACACAAAATGGTGCTTCTCCAGAGGTCCTTACGAATTGAGCTCACACGATCGAACACGAAGCCTCAATTCCAGCCTTCTTTCGACTAAACGATGTGGTTGTGTTTCCTGTGATTTTCGAAACCTCAGAGTTTGTGACTTCACAACTTCTCCTCCCAAATCTTCAACTCTTCACCTTCTGAGACCCTTACTTCCGGTGTGCCTAAGCACTTGTCACAACTCGCCACTCGCGAGTTCATGAGTCGAAAATCTCAACTCTTGTTTTCAAATCTCGTGATACCCAAAATGTTGATACGGGCACGCTCCTTCTCTTGTCGGCGCCCTCCGTGCGTGACCACCGGCTAGGCCTAACTCTAGCACTTTTCGCTTCTTGCCACTTCATGGGTTTCGATGTCGAACTCCCGGCTCTTGTCTCGCGAATCCCCGAAACATGAGAGGTCAACATGGTATTGAATTCTTTCAACAGATGACACGCATCCACCTATCTCTTTCACGGGCCCACCTCAGACTTCACAATTTCATGAATCCAAACATCGAAGCTTCGGTCCTTCGACCCACGAATTCCTAAAATGAACTTTCAGGGGTAGATCCAACGGTCCACGTTGATCTTGATCAACAGCTCTGGTTTCCCTTGGACTTGTTCTTAAGAATAGCGGCCACCATAATATCCCCACTTGTGTGCAAGATCTGACGGCTCACGGGACTTCGTGAATTCTCCATGGATAATTTCGACCATTCCTCTCTTCCTTCTTGACGATTCCTGCGAATTTGAACAAGTTCTTCTTCGCGGAACTTACCCGCCTGTAACACAAACTTGCTACATCTCCTCTCAACACTTGAAGGCACTAACACTCCTGAGCTTACTTGAAAATCTCCAAGTCCTTTTGGGAAAATTCCTGTGTGCACTCCTTGCAGCAACCCTTCAATACTTCCAAATATTGAACCTCCTCGACTCCGTGCACTCCCTGCGACAACAGTCTCTCAACAATTTCACTCAGGTTCACAAACTCTAAGAATTTACNATGGTATTGAATTCTTTCAACAGACGACATGCATCCACCTGTCTCTTTCACAGGCCCACCTCAGACTTCACAATTTCATGAATCCAAACATCGAAGCTTCGGTCCTTCGACCCACGAATTCCTAAAATGAACTTTCAGGGGTAGATCCAACGGTCCACGTTGATCTTGATCAACAGCTCTGGTTTCCCTTGGACTTGTGCTTCAGAATAGCGGCCACTATAATATCCCCACTTGTCCGCAAGATCTGACGGCTCACGGGACTTCGTGAATTCTCCATGGAGAATTTCGACCATTCCTCTCTTCCGTCTTGACGATTCCTGCGAATTTGAACAAGTTCTTCTTCGCGGAACTTACCCGCCTGTAACACAAACTTGCTACATCTCCTCTCAACACTTGAAGGCACTAACACTCCTGAGCTTACTTGAAAATCTCCAAGTCCTTTTGGGAAAATTCATGTGTGCACTCCTTGCAGCAACCCTTCAATACTTCCAAATATTGAACCTCCTCGACTCCGTGCACTCCCTGCGACARCAGTCTCTCAACAATTTCACTCAGGTTCACAAACTCTAAGAATTTACTCTGCCTGCGCACTCCTTGCATGACTCCTATGCTCAACTTGCACTTCTGTGAGAATGAGAACAACGTTAACCCTCCTGAGCTTTCAAAGATAAAACTCTAAACTCTTGTCAATGCACTCCTTGCGGACAACTTCACTGCACTCCTTGCAAGAACTCTTGCTCAGATAGAAAAACAATTGAAACCCATTCCTTACTCTCTCTCGTACTTCAAACACAAAACATGAAATCATATACACAGCATATAAAGCAAATGTATAACAGAAAGTAAACATCCATGAGCATAACATTCAACATGCATACACAGAGAACAAATATGACACCATGAATTTGAATCGAAGCTCTTTCTATTAATTCAAGTCTCTGTACATGGGTGTTTTCAACTACAGCTCTCTTCTCTCTTCTCTCTTCTCTATGCTCTATTGACATAATCATCTTACAAATATACAATGAGGGTGTCTATATCTCATTTCCCTCTTGCGCTTTAAAACTATCTAATCTAAGCATTAAATTCTATTTACCTACATTCATTACACATAAAGTCTCCTATCTACTATGGACGAGAGCGGATCACTCAAGCTCCTTTTATAATAATGCAATCATGCCTCCACTTAATGACTTCATTAATATTTCAAAACATTTTCAAAAAATGTGTTCGATGCTTTTCCAGCTATCCCTTATCTCCGTGCTTTCTTGCTACTGTCTATGTTTGCACGCCCTTATGATGCTCCTGCATCATACTCCCTCACTTGAAAATTTTCATGGGCTCCTGTCCATGAGCTCGCGCACGTTCTATCAATGCTTCTGGATTTCTGCTTCATTCTCCCAGCTGGCATATTCAACTGGATGGCCCTTCCACTTGACCAAGTATTCAAAATATTCCCTTCTTCTGGTCCTCTTGCTAACTCTTTTGTCCAGTATGCGCTCCATCTGCGGCTTTTCTGCAACTGGCATTTGTTTTGTCCACTGAATATCTGATTGTTCACTACCTGATTTTGCTTCCTTAGCTTTATAAGGGTACAAATTTGAGACATTGAATATCGGAGAAATTCTGATCCCATCGGATAATTTAATCTCATATGCATTCGCCCCAAATTTCTTCAAGACCTTACATGGTCCGATTTTCTTCATCTTTAGTTTATTATATGTTCCACTTGGGAACCTTTACCTTTCTCAAATGTGCAAGGATCAAATCACCAAATTTGAACTGAAGTTGTCTCCTATGTTGATCTGCTCTCCGCTTATATTCTTGGCTCGAGTTCTGCAATCGTTCCTTCACCTGGCTGTGAAGTTCCTTCATCGCCTCTACGAAATCTTCTGCACTATCGCTCCTAGTCACAATCTGTTCTGAATCCCTCAGCTCAGAAATTCCTCTCGACTACATGCCATAAATAATTTGAAATGGACTCTATCCTGTGCTCCTATTAAGCGAGTCGTTATAAGCAAACTCCACCTGTGGTAATATGTTGTCCCACTGACTGTGGTGTTCTGTCACCAAGCTCCTCAGCAAGTCTCCCAAACTTCTGTTCACAACTTCTGTCTGCCCATCCGTCTGAGGATGATAAGATGAACTAAATGAAAAGTTTGTTCCCAGCTTCTTCAATAAGGCTCTCCAGAAGTTTCCTACAAACTTAGTGTCTCGATCCGAAACTATGCTCTTTGGTAAGCCGTGAAGTCGAATGACTTCTTTGAAAAATAGGTTCGCAATGTGAGTTGCGTCACTGGTTTTCTGACATGGAATGAAATGTGCCATTTTGGAAAATCTATCCGCTACCACAAAGATTGAGTCAAACCATCTTTGTGTTCTTGGCAACCCCAATATGAATTCCATGCTGACTACATCCCACGACCTCTCAGGTATGGGTAACAGTTGATAAAAACCTGCATTCTGCCTCTTTCCTTTTGAATGTTGACAAATTCTACATCTGTCCATGAATCTCTTGACGTCTACTTGCATTCCTAGCCACAAATATGACTCATTCAACTTTGCGAACGTCTTTTCATGACCAAAATGTCCGGCCAATCCTCCACTATGTTTCTCCTTCAGCAAATTCTTCCTCATGGAGCATTTTGGAATACAAAGTTTATTACCTTTAAATAGTAATCCTTCCTGGATCATGTATTCTATCCACTGGCTTCTACCCCTGAGAATTGGATTCTCAACTGCTTCATACGCCTCTTTAAAATCTAGATCATCTCTATACATGTTCATGAGATCATCAAAACCCAGTGTTTTGACTCTGAACTCCTGCAACAACGAACATTTCCTGCTCAAAGCATCAACAACTTTGTTAGCAGTTCCAGAAATATGTTTAATCACAAAAGTGAAATTTTTCATATATTCAACCCATTTAACATGTCTTTGATTCAACTTCTCCTGTTGAGTCACAAATTGCAATGCATGATTATCACTGTATAAGACAAACTCCTTAGGAATCAAGTAGTGTCTCCATTTCTTCAATGCTTGAATAATAGCATAGAACTCCTTGTCATATGTGGAGTATTTTATCTTGGCTTCATTCAGCTTCTCGCTGAAATATGCTATCGACCTGTCTTCTTGACTCAAGACTGCCCCTATTGCAAATCCACTTGCATCACATTTAACCTGAAATGTCTTTTTGAAATCCGACAACACCAAAATTGGTTGTTCCATGATTTTCCTTTTCAGCAAAATGAATCTTTTCTCAGCCTCTTCCGTCCAATGAAAAGACTTGTGTCTCTTCTTCACTGTGTCCATCATCAGTGCACTAATTCCACTGAAATTCCTAATGAATTTTTGGGAGAAACTAGCCAATCTGTGAAAACTTCTCACCTCAAATATACACTTCGGTGATGGCTAATTCTTAATTACCTCCACCTTATCTGGATCCATCCTCAATTTATCTGCAGAAATAACAAAACCCAAATAAATGAGCTCTATCTTCATAAATGAGGATTTCTTCATGTTTATTATCATCTTCTCTTGTTGTATCCTCTTCATCACTATAGCCAAATGTTTCATATGCTCTGCCTTTGTTTTACTGAAAATCAGTATGTCATCAAGATACACAATAACAAATTTTCCGATGAAATCCTTCAAGACTTCGTTCATCAATCTCATGAAAGTACTCGACACGTTTGTTAAACCAAATGGCATGACAAGCCATTCGTATAACCCTTCATTGGTTTTGAAGGTTGTTTTCCATTCATCACCTTC
>JASDQU010586292.1:75522-85995 GCA_032191745.1 Picea mariana | reverse complement strand
TCCTACAAACTTAGTGTCTCGATCCGAAACTATGCTCTTTGGTAAGCCGTGAAGTCGAATGACTTCTTTGAAAAATAGGTTCGCAATGTGAGTTGCGTCACTGGTTTTCTGACATGGAATGAAATGTGCCATTTTGGAAAATCTATCCGCTACCACAAAGATTGAGTCAAACCATATTTGTGTTCTTGGCAACCCCAGTATAAATTCCATGCTGACTACATCCCACGGCCTCTCAGGTATGGGTAACAGTTGATAAAAACCTGCATTCTGCCTCTTTCCTTTTGAATGTTGACAAATTCTACATCTGTCCATGAATCTCTTGACGTCTACTTGCATTCCTGGCCAAAAATATGACTCATTCAACTTTGCGAACGTCTTTTCATGACCAAAATGTCCGGCCAATCCTCCACTATGTTTCTCCTTCAGCAAATTCTTCCTCATGGAGCATTTTGGAATACAAAGTTGATTACCTTTAAATAGTAATCCTTCCTGGATCATGTATTCTATCCACTGGCTTCTACCCCTGAGAATTGGATTCTCAACTGCTTCATACGCCTCTTTAAAATCTAGATCATCTCTGTACATGTTCCTGAGATCATCAAAACCCAGTGTTTTGACTCTGAACTCCTGCAACAACGAACATTTCCTGCTCAAAGCATCAACAACTTTGTTAGCAGTTCCAAAAATATGTTTAATCACAAAAGTGAAATTTTGCATATATTCAACCCATTTAACATGTCTTTGATTCAACTTCTCCTGTTGAGTCACAAATTGCAATGCATGATTATCACTGTATAAGACAAACTCCTTAGGAATCAAGTAGTGTCTCCATTTCTTCAATGCTTGAATAATAGAATAGAACTCCTTGTCATACGTGGAGTATTTTATCTTGGCTTCATTCAGCTTCTCGCTGAAATATGCTATCGACCTGTCTTCTTGACTCAAGACTACCCCTATTGCAAATCCACTTGCATCACATTTAACCTAAAATGTCTTTTTGAAATCCGACAACACCAAAATTGGTTGTTCCATGATTTTCCTTTTCAGCAAATTGAAGCTTTTCTCAGCCTCTTCCGTCCAATGAAAATACTTGTGTCTCTTCTTCACTGTGTCCATCATCGGTGCACTAATTCCACTGAAATTCCTAATGAATTTTTGGGAGAAACTAGCCAATCCGTGAAAACTTCTCACCTCAAATATACTCTTCGGTGATGGATAATTCTTAATTACATCCACCTTATCTGGATCCATCCTCAATTTATCTGCAGAAATAACAAAACCCAAATAAATGAGCTCTATCTTCATAAATGAGGATTTCTTCATGTTTATTATCATCTTCTCTTGTTGTATCCTCTTCATCACTGTAGCCAAATGTTTCAGATGCTCTGCCTTTGTTTTACTAAAAATCAGTATGTCATCAAGATACACAATAACAAATTTTCCGATGAAATCCTTCAGGACTTCGTTCATCAATCTCATGAAAGTACTCGACATGTTTGTTAAACCAAATGGCATGACAAGCCATTCGTATAACCCTTCATTGGTTTTGAAGGTTGTTTTCCATTCATCACCTTCCCTCATGCAGATCTGGTGATATCCACTTTTCAAATCAATCTTTGAAAAAAAATTGGCCCCACTCAAGCAATCCATCAGATCATCCATCCTTGGCAATGGAAATCTGTACCTAATGGTTATTTTGTTGATTTCCCTCGAGTCAGTACACATCCTCTAGCCTCCATATTTCTTCAGACTGAGTACTGTCGGAACAACACATGGACTCAAGCTTTCTCTGACCAAACCTTTATCCAACAAATCCTAGACTTGTCTTTTGACCTCTTCATTCTCCTGTGGCATCAATCTATATGCTGCTTTGTTTGGCAAACTAGCTCCAGGTATGAGATCAATTTGATGACTTATACTTCTAATCGGTGGCAACGAACGAGGTAGTTCGTCCACTACTATGTCAGTGAACTCTTCTAGCAATTCTTGAACCTCTTTTGGTAAATCATATACCCTTGTGCTGGTTAAAACAATATTTGGCTTCCTGACCACAATGAATTGCGGTTCCTCCTTCTTCTTAACCTCTGTAAGAAGTTCCTTCCCACTCATGAGAAGTACAATGTTGCTTACTTCAGGTTTTACCTCTTTATTTTTTATTGGAAGCAACATGTGAGTTCTCCCATTTTTCTCTAGGGTGTATGTGTTTATTCTCCCATCATGAATCACATTTATGTCATATTGCCACGGTCTACCCAGCAATAGATGACAAACATCCATAGGAATAACATCACAGAGTATTTCATCTTTATACCCTCCTATTTTAAATTAAACTAAACATTGCTTAGTGACATTTACCTGATGTCTTTTTTGCAACCACGAAACTCTGTATGGACTTGGATGATCAATCATCTCCAGCTCCAATTTTTCTACCATCTTCGTCGAAACAAGATTATATGTGCTACCACTGTCTACAATAACTTTACATTTCCAGACTTTGGCTTTGCACGTAGTCTGAAAAATTCTGTTTCTTTGGACTGAACTCTCCACCTCCTTCTCTGGTGTCAAAATAACTTTTCGCATCATCAGCAATCTTCTGCCTTCAGCATCCTCTGCCTCAACATTTCACCTTTGTGATTCGGTGATGTGAGTCTCTCCTTCCTCTTTCTTCTTGTATGGGTATTCATAAGACTTGTGTCCGACCTTTCCGCACGTGAAGCATGTTATCACTCCACCTCTTCCTCTTCCTCTACCTCTAGTACGAGGAAAAATGTTGTTATCAGCATACTCTCCTTTCTGATCAGCATACTACCTTCTCTGTCCAGCATATTTCCCTTTCTGTGAGCTTCCACCTCTCTCAATCTGAGGTTTCTTCCATTCTTCCTTAGGCTTCTAATTTCTATCTTGGACGAATGATTTTCCCCTGGCTTGACTTCTACCTCNGAAACTCTGTATGGACTTGGATGATCAATCATCTCCAGCTCCAGTTTTTCTACCATCTCCGTTGAAACAAGATTATCTGTGCTACCACTGTCTACAATAACTTTACATTTCCAGACTTTGGCTTTGCACGTAGTCTGAAAAAGTCTGTTTCTTTGGACTGAACTCTCCACCTCCTTCTCTGGTGTCAAAAGAACTTTTCGCATCATCAACAATCTTCTGCCTTCAACATCCTCTGCCTCAACATTTCACCTTTGTGATTCGGTGATGTGAGTCTCTCCTTCCTCTTTCTTATTGTATGGGCATTCATAAGACTTGTGTCCGACCTTTCCGCACGTGAAGCATGTTATCACTCCACCTCTTCCTCTTCCTCTACCTCTAGTACGAGGAAAAATGTTGTTATCAGCATACTCTCCTTTCTGATCAACATACTACCTTCTCTGTCCAGCATATTTCCCTTTCTGTGAGCTTCCACCTCTCTCAATCTGAGGTTTCTTCCATTCTTCCTTAGGCTTCTAATTTCTATCTTGGACGAATGATTTTCCCCTGGCTTGACTTCTACCTCAGCCTCTTTGACCTTGTTTTCAGCTCAGCTTCTCTTCTACCTTTAGAGCCATTTGATAAGCATCTTCCACTGTTCGGATGGTCATCATGCTCATCTCATCCTGAATTTCATATCTCAGACCATTCATATACCTGGCAACCTTTTCAGCCTGTAGAACTCTTCAGTGTACTCCTTTACTGTCATCAGCTTTTGTCTCAAATTCTACATCCTTCAAAATAGAGAAATTTGATAATCCCTGGGAATGAATTTCGCTTTCATCTTTGCAGTCATCCTATCCCAACTCTTGATTTTCTACTTACCTTGGTAGCATCTATCAGCTTGCAGTTCATCCCACCACAATGCTGCATGTCCTTTAAGTCTTGTGACAGCATGTTTGACCTTCTTGTCTTCTTCAACATCTTCATAGTCAAAATATGTGTCCAGAGCTCTAATCTAGTCTAGAATCTCTTCAGCATCCAAGTTTCCCTCATAAACTAGAATGTCCATTTTGGCTCTTGCACTCATTCTTGCAACAGCTCTAATCANCTGAATTTCATATCTCAGACCATTCATATACCTGGCAACCTTTTCAGCCTGTAGAACTCTTCAGTGTACTCCTTTATTGTCATCAGCTTTTGTCTCAAATTCTACATCCTTCAAAATAGAGAAATTTGATAATCCCTGGGAATGAATTTCACTTTCATCTTTGCAATCATCCTATCCCAACTCTTGATTTTCTACTTACCTTGGTAGCATCTGTCAGCTTGCAGTTCATCCCACCACAATGCTGCATGTCCTTTAAGTCTTGTGACAGCATGTTTGACCTTCTTGTCTTGTTCAACATCTTCATAGTCAAAATATGTGTCCAGAGCTCTAATCTAGTCTAGAAGCTCTTCAGCATCCAAGTTTCCCTCATAAACTGGAATGTCCATTTTGGCTCTTGCACTCATTCTTGCAACAGCTCTAATCAAGCATTCATGTGCTGCATCTTCTACTGCAATTTCTTCTTCTTCATGTCCAGCATCATCTTCGCTTTTAGACTCACTGACATCTCCAATATCAGTTGTGTGCCTTTGTTTTATTTCCACATCCACAAGTCTGGTGCGAATGTCATGCAGATCTCTTTCCACTTCTAGATTCTGCACCTACCTGCCCCTTCCTTCTTGTATTTCCCTATCCTCTAGTGGATCGGGTGTTTGCCTGTCTCTTCTCCTCGGCGGCATGGCTGAAATTCCTTCTTGTTTTTCCTGCCTGAAATATACAAACAAGAATCAGGCTCTGATACTAGATGACGCAGATGCAGACCCACTTGGCCCTCGAGTCGGCAGTCCGCTACAGGACCACTCTACTTCCTGCCCTTGAGTCGGATTGACTCTTCAATTTCTCTTTGGGGAATCCATCACACACAAAATGGTGCTTCTCCATAGGTCCTTACGAATTGAGCTCATGCAATCGAACATGAAGCCTCAATTCCAGCCTTCTTTCGACCAAACGATGTGGTCGTGTTTCCCACGATTTTCGTAACCTCGGAGTTCACGACTTCACAACTTCTCCTCCTAAATCTTCAACTCTTCACCTTCTGAGACTCGAACTTTCGGTGTGCCTAAGCACTTGTCACAACTTGCCACTCGTGATTTCGTGAGTTGAAACTCTCAACTCTTGTTTCCAAATCTCGCGATACCCAAAATGCTGATACGGGCACGCTCCTTCTCTTGTCGGCACCCTCCGTGCGTGACCACCAGCTAGGCCTAACTCTAGCACTTTTCACTTCTCGCCACTTCGTGGGTTTCGATGTTGAACTCCCAGCTCTTGTCTCGTGAATCCTCAAAACACAAGAGGTCAACGGGGTATTGACTTCTTTCAATAGCCAACACGCATCCAATCGTCTCTTCCATGGGCCCACCTCGAACTTCGTAATGTCACGAATCCAAATGTCGAAGCTTCGGTCCTTCGACCCATGAATTCCTGAAATGAACTTTCAAGGGTAGATCCAACGGTCCACGTTGATCTTGATCAACGGCTCTGGTTTCCCTTGGAATTGTGCTTCAGAATAGCGACCACCATAATCTCCCCGCTTGTCTGCGAGATATGACGGCTTGCGGGACTTCGTGAATTCTCCATGGAGAATTTCGATCGTCCGTCTCTTCCTTCTTGACGATTCCTGTGAATTTGAACAAGTTCTTCTTCGCGAAACTTACCCACCTGTAACACAAACTTGGTACGTCTCCTCTCAACACTTGAAGGCATTAACCCTCTTGAGCTTACTTGAAAATCTCCAAGTCCTTTTGGGAAAATTCCTGCACGCACTCCTTGCGGCAACCCTTCAATACTTCCAAATATTGAACCTCCTCAACTCTGTGCACTCCCTGCGACAGCAGTCTCTCAACAATTTCACTCAGGTTCACAAACTCTGAGACTTTACTCTGCCTGCGCACTCCTTGCATGACTCCTGTGCTCAAATTGCACATCTGTGAGAATGAGAACAACATTAACCCTCCTGAGTTTTCAGAGATAAAACACTGAACTCTTGTCAACGCACTCCTTGCGAACAACTTCACTGCACTCCTTGCAGGAACTCTTGCTTAGATAGAGAAACAATTGAAACTCATTCCTTACTCTCTCTCGGACTTCAAACAAAAAACATGAAATCATATACACAACATATAAATAAAATGTATAACAGAAAGTAAACATCCATGAGCATAACATTCAACATGCATACATAGAGAACAAATACGACACCATGAATTTGAATCGAAGCTCTTTCTATTAATTCAAATCTCTGTACATGGGTGTTTTCAACTACAACTCTCTGGTCTCTTCTCTATTCTCTATGCTCTATTGACATAATCATCTTACAACTATACAATGAGGGTGTCTATATCCCGTTTCCCTCTTGCACTTTAAAACTGTCTAATATAAGCATTAAATTCTATTTACCTACATTCATTACACATAAAGGCTCCTATCTACTATGGACAAGAGCGGATCACTCAAGGTCCTTTTACAATAATACAAGCATGCCTCCACTTAATGACTTCATTAATATTTCAAAATATTTTCAAAAAATGTGCTTGATGCTTTTCCAGTTGTCCCTTATCTCTGTGTTGTCTCGCTACTGGCTATGTTTGCANTTTAAAACTGTCTAATATAAGAATTAAATTCTATTTACCTACATTCATTACACATAAAGGCTCCTATCTACTATGGACGAGAGAAGATCACTCAAGGTCCTTTTACAATAATACAAGCATGCCTCCACTTAATGACTTCATTAATATTTCAAAATATTTTCAAAAAATGTGCTTGATGCTTTTCCAGTTGTCCCTTATCTCTGTGTTGTATTGCTACTGGCTATGTTTGCACGCCCTTGCGATGCTCCTACATTATCCCACCTCTACTCATCCTTGTGAATCCTCGAGCCTACCTCGAGCAGTTTCCCCTCTCCACCCGAACATGTCTTCTCCCCCTCCATTGGCCCCCATGGTTGACCACCCCTCTGAAGAATTTTTTTCCCCCTCCTCTCGCCCCTTTAGTTGTGCTCACTCCCTCTCATCCACCCTGTGATCCAGACACTGAACTCTCCCCCCTCTCGATCCCCTACAGCTGTAGGGTCAAGTGGTTTGATGTTATGGGAAATTCGCTTGGCTATGCACCACCTCCCCCTTTTCCCCCTCGACATCCCTCCTTTCTGCCACACCCCCCTCATCCCTCCCCCACCACCTCTCCTCCATCCCCCCTTCTATATTCCTCTCCCTCTTCTCCGCTTTCCAACCACCCCAATTCTTCTAGTGGCAGGGGAAAAGAGCAAGCTGAGCTCATGACCAATCTGAGTAACATTAAAAAAGACCTGGAGGACATCAAATTGGACATGCACGAAACTCAGACCAGGGAAGACGACCGTTGGTGCAGAGTGGACACTGTGATGACATTTCTCTAATATCTTCAATGGGCCATGGCTGATCAAGAGAAAGGAAAATCATAGGCAGTGCAGGTCTATGCTGGGTCGCGACTAGGTCCAATTTTCTAATGTTTCCCAATGCTCTTTTTTCTTGTTGTTCTTATTTCGGCCATGCATGGCATAGTAGCATTTTTTGTCTCCTTATGCATGACATATGGCGCTATGATAAGTTTGGACCTACGTAACCTCATAGCACACTTCATATTTTTTTACTTAACATTGGGCAACGGTAGTTTCCCATATGGGCACTATTGCCATCTATGAACTTGGACACCTGGCAGTGGTGTTTTCGCACTAGGGAACCGCTACCATGTAGATAGTTGCCTCTCATACATCTTATTTTTGACCAGGAATCAATACAAACTCTAATTTACAAAAACAAAATAACATCCCTGAGGCGGGCATACCCATGATCGATAATAAAATCTAAGCATAACTGCCAAACACAGTACACTGCAGATCCATGCATGATGCAGATAATTAGATCATGGCCACGAAAGAATACACTATGGATCCATGTCACAAGTGAAAACATAACCATGACCAAATACAAATGTGGATCTATGTCACAGTATACAAATCAGTGAGATGACTCAATGCCTGAGAGATCTCTTAAGTACTCATGAATGTAACATCCCTAGCCACCCATGTCGGGGCATGCTACTCCAGAGAATGTTTTCATTCTCTTTGTGGATCATACTGTAACATACCCAACATCCAATTGAACTATACCACATAAAATTTTTGAACTGCATGCAATTAAAATGTATACACATAGAACCTTTGGAAATTCATTTATAAAACGTAAATAGACAAATACATTATGTAAAAGATTGAATTCATACTGAAATAACAGTAAGCATAGACATGCATCATATATAGGAAATACCCATAAACATACAGACAATTATAACCACGCATAAGATAAACCCATAAGACTGAACACGTAAATAATAATGCAGCATGTAAATTTATCACACAATTGGCACTTATATTGGTAAGAATATCACCAACTGCGTGCAGACCTTCCATGAACCTCCCAGCCTTAGACCACACTGCTCATCACTCTCAACAATGGGTCACCCTCGAGCTAGGACTAAACTCCACTTGGGTAAATGGATTCCTATCTAGGCTAATGGCTCATAGACAACATAAAATGCTTTGTCACAGGTGCCTATTCAAACTAATAGCCTACAGTCCCTCATTCCCCACATGCATGTCCCACCCCAAGAAGTGTGCCCCTTCTCTGCTCAACAGTCCTTCGGCTACCCCACTTCCTTTATGGGCTTCAGCAATAGGCTGGACCGAAAGTCTCAGAGCCCTGTAGTTGTAGTTTAGCACCTTCAGGAAAAAAAATCCTAGCAATTCTCTCACCTAGAGAGAAATTGCTCACGGGCCTAACAACCCGCTTATTCATTCCAACTCCCAAGCTAATCAGCTACACAAATAGGTATGGTTATGGATACAAGTTCAGGTACAGTGACATGAAGGTATGAAGGATAACTCAATGAGTGTGTCAATGATCCTTGAATAATGGTTGAATGATGGAAGGAATGATGGAAAGAATGATGGGAAATGAACTAAGTCCAAACAATATGTATGCATTTCCCCAACTTGACACTTGTCATGTTGGGAGCTACTTTGCCCCACTAGTCCCCATATTTAGAACTTAGGATAAAATAATTATCCATACTTTATACTTTAAGAAATATTAATATAATATTCCTTGTTGGGTTAAGCTCCCTATCTTAGCCCCTTTTCCTTAATTTTATCCCCCACCCTTTCCCTAACTAGTGGAGTTTAGTCCCCCATACTCTTTTATCATGGTCGATCTTCGCGCAGCGATATATTTTATATTAATGTTGAGACATATACAAAAGTAGGCGCATAGGCCTTTAACATCTAGGCTCTCCGGCCTAATAATCACAAAACTGGATCACCAGCCTATAAAACACAACATATACAAAAAGGCTCCCTTTCCTCAAAATCATGCACACTTAAGTTGTTGTGTGCGGTATCCTGGATTGTGCTCACTTCCTCATTTTACTACGTAGTACATGCACGCACTATGCCATGAAAGGTGCATACAAAAATGATATCAAACAAATCACCAGCTTAAGTACATTTTCATTTAAATTACAATTGGGTTCGGCCTAGGGATATTACAATCCCCTCCCCTTATTTGTGCACTGTCCTCAGTGCATTATGTACTCATACACAACAAAATTTCAAAAACCCTAAAAAAGATGTGGTTATTCTGCCCGCATTGCATCCTCATGCTCCCAAGTAGCATCCTCAGGACTGTACCAGGTGTTGGGCTCTAAATATGTCCTAAAACAGCCTTAGTTTAACATTAATATATCAACCCGAGGATTCGTCTTTTATCTCAAGAACATCAGCAAAGTCTATGCAGATAGCTTGTAGAGGCTAAAATCACGTAGCTAAAGCAAACCGGAGTTTATCCACAATCAAGTTCCTCAAATGTTCATTTAAAGATTCTAAGATTAATATCTTACCTAACATAATTGAAATCTAATTGCTAACATGTTGTGAATGAAAAGGAACTAGCTAACCTGCTAAATTAATTTAACTGAAAAGCAATGATTAAATATGAGTAAAGACTTTCAGAATTGACTATTAACTAGGAATCGAATTGCTGGAAAGGAAATAGCGAACTATTCTAATGGAAAGAAACTGCAATTGTAATCTAATCGTAAGGAACAACAAACATAACTGAATGGAAAGGAAAAGAAATTGTAACTTTAACTGAAAGGAACGGCAATTGTAACATATTCGAAAGGAACATCAAATGTGAATCTTAAGTAAAAGGAATAGCGCGTATGAAAACGTGATGAACTGTCAAGCAGAAAACTACAGTAATGGAAATTGGAATCAATAATCATTAACACTCAAGAGAGATATATATCTTTTGTATGCAAACTGTATGAAATCATTAGCACATTTATGCATTCGTCTTAACTATTGTGAAAGGGAATTGAATCGTAAAACAAAAATCAAACTGATACAATTA
>JASDQU010586291.1:30129-49813 GCA_032191745.1 Picea mariana | reverse complement strand
GCAGAACGTCTTGGGAACCCATTTATTTTCCCCCTTGCACAATCTCTCCTTCCTTTTTCTCAACATTTATAGCCCTTACTATGACAAGAAAGATTTATGGGACAAGCTTCTTCCCTCCCCTTTTCTTTCCTCTGAAAATATCATCCTAGGGGAAGACCTAAATCTTACTCTTGGTGCGTGTGAAATTTGGGGCTCCACAGCTCAAGCAGACCCCCTCTCTAGATATTTCTTAAAAATCTTAGAAGAGTACAGATTAATTGACCCCCTCCCTCCCAAAATTTCTCCCACTTCACGCAACATGCGAACTGGCAATGCTAGTATTGAAAAAAGACTTGATCGCTTCCTCATCTCTAAATCATTTTTGCAAGGAAATTTATGTTTTCGCCAATGGATCTCATATGGTGGAGTCTTAGATCACTCCCCCAATTTTTTCAAATTGGCTCTTGATCCTTTAAAACCCCTCGGCCCCTTCAAGTTCAACTCATCTTGGTTAGAGGATCCAACCTATTTAACTCTTGTCAGAAATACTTGGATTCCCCTAAATGAAAATCTCCTTGAATCTCCCCCAATTAAATTCCTAGAAACTCTCAAAAGAGTCAAGAAGGCAACGATTGCTTGGAGAAATGAAAAAACAACTACAAGAGAATCAAGCCCTTCTAGAAATAGAACAACAACTTCAAGATTGGATGGAGAAAGAGATAAACTCAAACTTTTATGAAGATCAAAAATAAAATAAAAAACTCTTACTAGAAAAGAAAAAGAAAGAGATTTTTAGCTCCAGAGAAAAAGAATGGAGGATGAAAAGCATAGCTCTTTGGCTCCAAGGCAGGTACGATAACACAAAGTTTTTCCACCATGTGTCAAATGGAAAGAAGCAAAAAAACACAGTTTGGGCAATCCAAAAGAACGATGGGACATTGGCCACTTGTTTTTAAGACATTGCAGCTATTGGCACTTCTCATTTCAAAAATCTATTCAAGGCATAGTAGAGATCAACAATTGAAACCATTCTAAAGGTGGAGAGTATTTTTCCCAGTTTTGTGGATCATGACCAAAATGATTCTCTAATGGCAGAAGTCATAGAAGAAGAACTCCAAAGAACTTTACACAGTTTCGAGAAGGACAAAAGTCTGAGGCCAAATGGACTTCCAATAGAATTTTTCTTTGGAACTTTTGAAATTCTTGAACAAGATCTCCTCAAAACCATAGAATATTCACGCACCACTAGCCAAGTTCTAACATCCTTCAATTCCACTTTCATTTCCCTCATCCCAAAGTTAGTTAATCCACAATTGTTCGACTAGTTCCGGGCCATCTCCCTTTGCAACAACATCTACAAAATTATCACCCAAAATCATTGTTAACCACCTAAAAGAGATCCTTGCTGACAACATTTCTAGGGAACAATTTGGATTTTTAAGAGGAAGACAAAGTCACCAATCCATAGGGATTGCACAAGAAGGCTTACACTCAATCCACTAAGGAAGGCAAAAGGCTATCATCTACAAAGTCGACTCGACCAAAGATTTTGATCGAGTAAGTTGGCTATATATAAGCTTACTCCTCATCCATTTGGGATTCTATCAATCCTTTGTTCTCTGGGTACTCAAATGCATCTCTAACACTTCCTTTTCTCTCCTTATTAATGGCTCAGCCTCCCCATTCTTCAAAGCAGAAAGAGGACTCGAGCAGGGATGCCCTCTCTCCCCTCTGTCTTTTTCTTCTTGTAGTTGAATCTATAAGTCACCTTATCTCATATGTGGGTTTACAAAGGAAATTCAAAGTTGTTAAAATATCTCCAACCTGTTGTCTCACTCATATTCTATTTGTAGATGACATACTCATCTTATGTGAAGGAAAAGATTCTTATCAAGAAAATTTAAAGGACATCCTCAATACTTTTTTCCTAGCTTCTGGAATGCAGATCAATCAGGACAAATCTTCACTAATGGTCTGGAGTTTAAACAATCAAGAATCAAACTCAATCTCTACTCTCCTTGGAGTACAAATAAAAGACCCAGCAGAGGGTCTCAAGTACCTAGGATTCACTCTCAAGGCAACATGGTATAGGAAAGAAAATTGGGCATGGCTTTTAACTAAAATTGAAAAGAGATTTATCTCCTGGTATAACAAATGGCTTTCAAGAGCCAGAAGACTGGTGCTCCTCAAATATGTTATAGAAGTGATTCTGGTCTACTGGACCTCTCTAGCCCGGGTGCCAAAAGGAGTGTTGCACAAAATATCTCAAAAAACCCTTCATTTCCTATGGGCAGACAAAGAAGACTCTCAGCCCCTAGTGTTGGATTCAAAGAAACACATCTCAAATCCAAAAGGAAATGGAGGATGGGGACTTAAGGACATTTTCACCTTTGTAAAAGCCCTGGAAACAAAAAGCTCTTGGAGTCTGGTAGATGGGAACGACCTATGGCATAGAATACTAAAAGAAAAATACTTCCCCCAACAGTCTATACTGGATTGGATTCGTTCCCCAAACAAGTCCGCAAAGAAAGGATCTATAATTTGGAAAACCATCATAAACTTTTTTCACATAATATGATATTGGCTAATATGGAAGATAGAGGATGACTCCAAAGTGTTGATTGGGAAGGATCCATGGATTGGTTGTGACAACAATCACTTACTTCCTAAGGAGCTTGTATTTTCCCTAAATCAAAGGGGCTTCTCCTATCTAAACCAGATTGGGCAGAGAGTCTTTATCACAGGAAACACTAGATGGATCTCGAATGAAGATTTAAATCTACAATCAAACTCCTTGTAGGCCTAGCAGAGATATATCATCTCTTTAGGAAACTCTTTTGTCAGAATTTTTGATCAAGAAGATCATCGTATTGGTCCTTCAGTTCAACAGGGAAATACTCTCCAAAACATTGATACATTTCACAATTTCAAGCCTCATATCATGATCCCCCCCCTTGGTGGGGTAAACTCTTATGGAAACTCAAATGTCCTCCAAAATCAATATTGTTTATGTGAATTCTTTTAAAAAACAAGGCCCCAACCTGGGAAAACATTCAAAATCATTCCTTCACGAGCCCAAGCCAATGTGCTCTATGTCTTTCAATAGAGGAATACAGTTTGCATCTCTTCGTACATTGCTCCTTCACAACTTATGTAAGGCGAGAGATTGGTATCTCTCTTGGACCCTCCTTTATTTGGAGTGGATCAAACATGGTGGAAGCACTTCGAAAATGGTTGTACGACCATCAAAATCATGAGTACAAGGCAATACCTCTCATCATATGTTGGGGAATTTGGATAGCCCGAAATAAAGACATATTCGAAAACAAACATGTCTCCATAGCTGATATTTCCCTGCAATGCATCGACATCTTTTCATCCTTTCCACAAAAAAATACTTCCTCTTCAACTCCAAGAATCACTCCTCCTCCTACCATCAACTCTGAAGTTCCATGGGCATTCTTTGATGATGCAGGCCAATGATCTCCCTCTATTGGAGGAGTAGGGGGAATCCTTCATGTATCTCAAATTCACTCTTTTTACTTCTCTGATGGACTAGGGGAGGCCACCAATAACTTCAATGAACTGATGGCACTTTATCTTCTGCTTCTCCTAGCTCTTGAAAATAACATCACCCACTTGAATATCTATGAAGATTCTTTATTTGTTATCGAGGTTATGAAAGGCACACACATTTTGTATGCATGCACTTTGATTCCACTTTTGAAGGAAATAAAGAGGCTCTATGCAAGATTCACTCATATCATATTTTCACATGTATACATGAATCATAATCAACAAGCGGACCAACTCTCAAAAGTTGGACTAGACCTGGACAAAGGAAGCTGGAAAGTCAAGGACGAAGGCCCGAATGGCCCCAGGGAATTTCTTCACAACCCTTGGGCCAACCTTTGATTAATGTTTCCATCCTTTCTCCTTTATGGAAATGTATAAGAATGCAGATATGAATTTTGGACTCTGACATGATCAGCTGCATAAAAATAGATACATATGTCTATGAATGTGATAGGTTTTATATAGATCCTCTGTTGACACATACAAAGGAATTTTTTTTCGTATATATATATTGAGGAAACGTGCAAAAAGCATTTTTTTTCAAAAAGATATATGCGTGTTAGTCATTTAGTCATACCAACATTATAGCAAGCTATATGTCACCTTTGGCTTTTGTCTTGTCAGCCATTTCATCAAACTAGTGATATAATTTGTTATGTAGGGCCCATGTTTTCCATGTGTTATGTTTCCTCTATCATGTTGGCTCTAACGATGGTGCTACACTTGTTATTTGTAGGAACATGGCACATTATTTCAAAGCAATCCTTAATTAGAATGAAATTCCCAGCCAATAACAGTGTTTTTTTGTTGCACCAGCCATTGTTGAAAGCCCTTCATTACTTAATGTTTCAACCCTGCAACGAGATCTATCACAAACAACTGGTCAAACTTCACAACGCACCATCTAAGAGTACACATAATCATTGAGCCATTGCTCTCTAGGTTGAGGGGAAAGAGGGCATGGAACCCCAACCATGTTCCAAAGAATTATGAGAAACCCTATTCTCACACCTACATAAAAAATGAAAGATACTACCATGCACATGGGCAAGAGTTTTTTTGGTTGGTTTAGAAACACTATGTCCTTTTCAAGTGTTGTTTTTCCCTATTGATTTGATCACTGACAAAGAAGTGCAAGAATGAAGTTGATAAGAGATTGCAAAAATCAAATAAGATGCACTCATGGAAGTTGGATGTGGATAGTGACACTAAGGGAGCTCCATCTAAGGTGAAATGATCTTATCAATAGTTATTGTTCTTTATGAAGTTCAATTTCTAATATTTACTTGCATGTCGAGATGTAAAAACAAACAGTGGCCTCCTTTGAATGATCCCCATGTTGAGCCAAAAGGAAAGTGTGTGTACTCTCGGCTTATGCGTGCATGTAAAATTGTATTTTTCGATTATTCATTACAAGGAGAACACCTTTTTGCAGAGGTATTTACGAAACCTCTCTGAAAAATTTATCCCTTAGTTGTTTATAGCGGAGGTAGGCGATCGAAGGTTTTTGTGAAGGTTTTTTTGTGTGCACCTTTAAGGTATATATGCATCGGTGTGCACCTAAACATACCGCACCGATGCTTAAATGTTCAAATGCACCATCACTATTCACAGTGAAGGTTGTTAGCGGACGTGAGTGGCCAGAGGTTTTTGCAGACATTTTTTCCGATGCGCCTTTACGGTACATCTGCCCATGTGCTCAACTAAAACATAACACACCAGTGCGTAGATGTTCAAACACACCGTCATAAGTTATAACAAAAATAACAAGCACCGATCAAAGCGCATCGATGCCATTGAATCTTACGTAACAGTGGGTAAAACTATCTGATGGTGCATCGTGGTATGGGTAAATAAAAAAATTACCAAACCAATTTTCATTGTGACGCTTCATCCCATGCTTCCAATCTCATAAGTAAGCATCAATGTTACTATGTTTTCAAGGACGCCCTATTTCCGGTGCTCCTCGGCAAGTTGGATAGCTCCATTGGTCAATTCCACACATTTCCAACTTTTAGAAATTACCACGAAATTTCATTTCCTCTCAATGGTGCATCCATGCCTCCTCGAGAGATAAGAGTCCAGGTAATATGCTTATTACCTTCCCATTTTCATTTTCATCCGTTTAAAATATGAATTTAGCTTGAAATTTGGGATTTTTTTCAATTTTTTTTCTCGACTCCACGTGGTGTGTCATTTTGATTCAGCTTGCCTTGGAGCGGTGCATCTCGTGCTAACTTCACAATAAGCACCGCAATCGGTGCATCTAATTTTTATTGTACTTGACCGGTGCTTCTGCTTAAATGACCTGCATCTGATGCGTTATAAAAGACAACACTTGATAAACAACGTGTCGGTGCTTTTCGAACATAGAAGCACTAATGTATTCCATTTAACTAGGTGCACCGCTCAAAATACAACACATAAAATTTAATTGAGTGGTGGAACCATTTAGAAAAATGCACCAGTGCCATTAACAGAACCACACCAGAACATATATTGATTGATTTGGCATTTTGGGGCGTTTCCTTTGACGCCCTGTCTTTGGTGCTCTACACTTGACAAAGCACCACTAAACAAATGGATGGTGCTTCAATAACACGGTAGCACCGACACGTTCATAGTAACACATCACACCACTTAAATTGCAATAAATCAATATAACGAAGCAGTGCCCATAGTGCCAACAACCGCACCGGTGCGTTATACTAAACGACGCACTGCTAAACATCAGGTCGATGCTCTGGAAACTATATTTCATCGGTGTTGTCAGTTAGCAAAAGCGCATTGCCATGTTTACATTCCATAAAAATTGGGGAGGTAGTGCATTTATGTTAACCAAATGCATCATTATTGTGGGGCGTCTCGATGGACAACCCGTTACCGATGCTCTCAACAACATAATGCACCGTTAAACAAAACATTGATGCTCCAATAAAATAGTAGCATTGATGCGTTTATATTAACACATCACATTGCTTAAGTTGCTATAAAACAATTTAACATGTCGGTGCCTAGGTCCAAACAATGCACCGATGAGGTAAAGAGCATGGCACTGGGCCGAATTTTCACAAATTATCAGCGCAATGCATCTTATGGTAAGCACCGCTAAGATCATGCGAAGTGTGCCGATTGAGATAAATGCACCGGTGCGTTCTATTAATTGAACGCACCACCCAATTTTTGAAACAAAATTTCTGCTTTGCAGTGCATCAAATAATTACAACACATCGATGATGTGTACTACAACACAACAAGCAAAATTCATAATAATTTAACATATCGTTTCATTTTATGAGATGCCCCATTATTAGTGTGTTATAAGACAAATGCACGGGTATCAACGCATACAAAGCTAAAATGGAGCATCGATGCATTACATTCACCGAAATGCACCGGTGCGGTTAAGTAGAGGGAGTTATGTGGGAGACAACCCACCCCAGGATCAGAGACATTAGAAGAGGTAGAAGTAGAGGGAGTTATGTGGGATCATCCTGAAGATAAGACCTTACAACTGTTGGAAAGCATAGCTAATGGGAAACAACAATTAACACAATTCTTGACACAGTTCTTTTCCGACAATCAAGCAAGCCAAAACTAGCAAGGTACCAATGGGAACCGTGCAGAGGCCAACCATAGAGTTGGTAGGACTCCTGAAGGGATTAATACCTATGTTATGGCATAGAGTGTCTTCTAGGAAGGTAGCAGAAAGGTACCCAGACCGTTATTGCCACCATTCCTTGAGGAGCAACCTACAAGAGCACATGAACAACATGGGTCGATTGATGAAATGAACTCCTAGTTTAGGAAGTATCAGTTGCTAGAAGAAGGATCCCAAGCAGCCATATCTTACAATGACTATTGTTATAACCTCGGGACGAGGAACAAACCTAGGGAGGGACATAATCAACAAAATTTCGATCTTCTGCGCAAATTAGGGAAGATGATTATCTCATATTTTGACAGATTTGATAGGTGCATAGCTCAAGCATGGGTACATAAGTTGGACACTTATTTTCAGCTTGACCCGATGACAGAGTCAGAGGCAATCAAGATTTTCACCCTACACTTGGATGGAGAGGCTCATGAGTGGTGGTACCATGGGCTATTAACATTGGGGCATTCCAACATCACATCATATGAGAATTTCACCCAGAGGTTGATGGATAGGTTCAATAGAAAGGATCCTGAGATCCACTTCAGGGAGTTGGAACAACCGAGGTAGATAGGCATGCTAGAGTCTTATGTCACAGAGTTCTAGTGGATGGCAGTCACGATGACTGATATTTATGAGCAGAGACTAGTGATGATATTCATGGAGGGCTTGGTTGAACCCTTAAGAGGTAGGGTGAAGGATTTCATGCAAAACACAATACAAGAAGCTATCATGAAGACCTGTGATATGGTAGACACAATCACCGAGAAGACATCGGCAAAAAAAATTATCCCACAAAAGGGTCAGGTATCAATTAAACCTCCCCATAAGACATGGACAGGGAAGGACAGGTTGGATGAGGAAACTCAGAGAGAGCTAAGGAGGAAAAAGCTTTGCTACAATTGCAAAGAGCCATGGGAACTGGGTCATCGATGTATGGGAAATGGTAAAGTCCATTATATTGAGGTGCTTTCTGATGAGGAGGATGACGGTGATGATGAGGGCATTGGACATAACAATGGTGAGCCATCACACCTCGATGTTACAAAGCATGAACCATTGCAAGATAGCACCAAGGAAGTGACCATCACCACACTTTCAGGAGTTCCCAAATATTACACCTTCAGGGTCAGAGGCATTTTGCAGGGGTAGAGGGTTACGACACTGATTGATGGTGGGGCCACCCACAACTTCATTGATGTTGCACTGGTCACTAGGAGACAAATCCCTGCAGAGGACTTTGATGGAGTCAATGTAGTAGTAACATATGGGTACAAGATGGCATTTACTCAGAGGATCAGGGGATTGGAAGTAACATTGGGAAACTATATATCGACCGATGACTTTTATGTCATAGATTTAGCATATACTCATGTGGTGTTGAGAGTTTAGTGGTTGTACTCATTGGGAGATATTTGCATGAATTATTAGGACACAAGGATGGAGTTCCAGGACAAGGGTCATCCTAAGAGGTATGTCAACATGTGCACCTAGGATCGTGTTTGACCAATGCAAGGATGCCCTTTTTAGACACGAGGATGTGGCTTCCACAACATAGTGCTTCATCACCATGGAGAAGCCATCACAAGATCACCAACATTACCATGCAGATATCCAAGCATTGCTTGGAAAACATGAAAGAGTGTTTGAACCATTACCAGTAGGGAGACCACCTTATAGAGGATTTGAGCATGTCATTGAGGTAGAAGATGGGTCGAAGCCCATGATCACCACACCATAGAGGCATCCGAAGAAGTTCAAGGATGAAATAGAAAAGTCCATAAAGGAGTTGTTGGAGATGGGGCACATCATGTGTAGTTCTAGTCCCTTCACTTCTTTTGTGGTATTGGTAAAGAAGTAGGATGGCATGATGAGGATGTGCATTAACTACAGGGCATTGGAAAAGAAGACCATCAAAAACAGGTACCTGATACCCAGGATTGATGACCTGATAGATGAGTTGCATGGGGAGGTTTACTTCTCGAAGATTGATTTTCAATCGAGGTACCGTCAAATTTGGGTCAGAGAGGAGGACATGCAACTATTACAAGCGCTTTGTGAAAGGATTTTCACGATTCGTTGCGCCATTGATAGACCTTACCAAGAAAGGGTTATTCTGATGGTCATAGGATGCATAGGTAGCATTCAACATAATGAAGAAGATGTTGAGCACTTGCCTAGTGTTAACACTTCCAGATTTCACACAGACTTTTGTCTTGGAGTGTCATGCATTCAGTGAGGGGATAGGAGCAATGTTGATACATAACCAACACTCGATAGATTTTGAAAGAAGGAAGTTGAGGGAGCCAAAAAGACTCTATTCGATCTATGATAAGGAGATGTTGGCCATCATGCATGCACTGGCCAAGTTCAGACAATACCTAGTGGGAGGATGTTTTTTGGTTAGGATTGACCACAACATCTTGAGATATTTCTTGGAGCAGCAAGACCTGAATGAGAGGTAGAAAAAACATGTGAGTAAGTTACAAGCATATGATTTCCACATCGAGTATGTAAAGGGGTAGAAGAACATAGTTGTTGATGCCCTATCTAGGAGACCTGCATACTTCTCCATGACAGAGATCTCAACAAACTAGAAACCCATTCTTTTGGTGGAATACTCCAGGAATACCTTAACCTATGAGCCGATTTAGGTAAGTATTCAAGATGAGAGGTACAAGGTAGTGGATGACATCATCTACTACAAAGATAGGATCTATCTTTTCCTTGAGTCCACACTCAAGGACAATATTTTGAGGGCAGTACATGACGCACCACTGGCAGGGCACCAGGGGTATCTGAAGACCTACAAGCAGGTGAGGGAGAGATTCTTCTGGAAGGGTCTCAAGGAGAATGTACTTCGACATGTGAGGGAGTACATGAATTTCCAACAGAACAAGTCAGAATTTACGCATCCTGCAGGACTACTTCAGCCATTGTCGATTCCGGAGCAGAAGTGGGACAACATTTCCATGGACTTCATTACAGGGTTTCCAAAGGTAGGGGAAGCGACTGTATCTACGTGGCAATGGAAATATTGACTAAATATGCACACTTATTTTCCATTCCTTCATAGTATAACACATATTAGGTAGCATATATATTCTTCAGGGAGGTGTTCAAAGTACATGGTCTTTCGAGGAACATAGTCAGTGACTGAGATAGCAGGTTTCCCAACACATTTTGGCAGGAGTTGTTCAAGTTATCTGGGATAGAGTTGAAACCTAGTACTAGCTATCACCCCTGAACAGATTGGAAGACCGAGATAGTAAACAAATGGATTGAGAGGTACCTAGGGAACTATGTGTGAGGGAAGCAATGGGCATGGATAAAGTGGTTGCATCTCAGAGAGAATTGTTACAATACTACTCATCACATGCCCATCGAGATGATCCCATTCAGGGCATTGTATGGCTATGATGCCCAATCTTTTGTGGATTTGATGTTTGGGGAGAGCAGAGCTCCCAAGGCCAAAGATTGGTTGCAGAAAATCCAAGACATATTAAAAGTCCTGAAGGAGAATTTGGAGGCTGCTCAGAATCAACAGAATATGTATGCAGATAGGCATAGGGTAGAACACAACTTTGAGGTTGGGGACCTAGTATTTCTTAGGTTGCATCCTTACAGACAGTCATTGTTGAAGAAGAGTGGTGCAGAGAAGCTGAAGCCTTGCTTTTATGGACCCTTCAGAGTGATCAAGGGAGTTGGGGAGGTAGCATATGAGCTGGAGCTACCAAAGGGTAGCAGGATCCACAACACCTTCCATGTATCTTGCCTCGAGAAGGCATTGGGAAAGAAGGTCATCGCTTCGGTAGATCCTTCTCCACTAGATAAGAAAGGGAACTTGGTACTAGCTCCCAAGAGGATTTTTTATGTTAGGGGGCGAAGGTAGAGAAGCAAAGTCATTTGAAATTACTTGGTTGTATGGAGGGATTTCTCGCAGAGGATGTTACTTGGGAAGGAGAACATATCTTACAACACCTTGATCTGGAGTTGCTTAAGGACAAGTAATCTTGGGAAGGGAGGACTATAATGTCCCCTTCCAATTGGTCATGACGAGGGATGACTTAATAGACTATACGACTCTCGTAGGTTATAGTCAACAAGAAAAAGGGAGTCAAAGAGGTTTATTTTGTGTCACTAGGTTAAAAGAATGACAAATCCTAAAGTGACACTAAGTAAAAATAAATAATTATATTTAAATGAAATTGGGGGGGAAATAAAGTGAGGGTTTGATTTGGTAAAAAAAGGGAAAGATCTAGAAGGCCTAGAGGAGGAAAAATAGAGGGGTAGCCCTTATCTTTGGCATTATAATTTGATCTCTCATCTTGGAGTGCTCTTGGGGCCATTGTTTCATTGTGATTTAGAAAAACCATTCCACTACTGCAATTTAGTTTCGGTGGTGCGATATCCACCCTAGCTAGACAATAAGGGAGTCCACCTAGGATTTCCATTGGAGCCTCAGTTGGGGCTTGTATTCAGTTGGAGATTTACGCAGGAAATTTGTGAAGGTTTCTCGGAAGAGTCTGATCTATAATTTGCAGGTATCATGACACCCCTGCGGGTTGAGTACAGGGTGTCCTACAAGGCCCTGCTAGACATCCAACTTCGTCCCGCAAGGACCTCAGTGATCGGGGTTCACAACTGGTTGTTTGGACCTAATCCGTGAGGGTAACAGGAGGGATTGGAAGGTCATTTGCAGAGTGGATAGTGTTTGAGCAGAGCATTGTAGGGATTGGAGAGCATTGAAGAAATTAATATCATATATTGGCATCATTCCATGTTTTCCTTTAAATTGTTTCTGTTGGTGGATATTGCAGCTGCCTTGCAGCCACTGGACCTATGTGTTTAGGAGTATTTTTTTTGTTGTTATTACAACCATTAGAGATCTTTGTATTGATGTGATTTGTGGGTTTCAAACCACAATAATATGCCATGGTTATCTACTCTATTTTCTGTGTAATGGATGCATGGAATGTGTTTGACAATATTCCTATATAAGCAAATTGTTAGCAGTAGAATTAATGCATAGTGTTTGACAAATTTACACAAAGAAATAATTTTTTTTGGATAATAAACATAATATTCTAGCCTAGCCTAGCTGGGGACATTACATACGAGAACGGTTGAAATGCATAAGAACTGCAATCTTATTGCGCATGAGTGATCCCGATGATGAAAGATGATAAACAGACCTAGATGGGTATCATATAACTCCTTTAAACCCTTTGAGCTCACTAGTAACATCAAATTACCCATCTTATCAGGCTGACACAAACCTAGAAAGCCATCTCCAATTGTAGAGCAAGGGAACCCAAAAATGG
This sequence comes from Picea mariana, assembly GCA_032191745.1. Classification (NCBI taxonomy): domain Eukaryota; kingdom Viridiplantae; phylum Streptophyta; class Pinopsida; order Pinales; family Pinaceae; genus Picea; species Picea mariana. The sequence goes on along the minus strand of JASDQU010586291.1, from coordinate 37,279 downwards.
GGACATTACAGTCCTCCCTTACCAAAGATTGTTTGTCCTCGAGCAATTCCATCAAAACCTTATTGATCCAGGTGGATATCAGTGGCCACTCACCTTTTTCAACTGGCCCAAAATAGTTTTCTGGCAATTTTGGCAATTTACTATTTTTAGCAGTTTTAACTTCCAAGTCCAATTTGAGGGCCCAAATGAAGGTTTTTCAAGATTGAGGTTCACAATGATAATCTACGACATGATTGAGCCCCCAAAATGAATCTCATCGACGATACCTTTCCAATGAGCTATCATATGCCTAAAACGGAGATCGTATGCAAAAGTTACGACCCCAGGAAGTTAATGTACTAACTTACCCAAACGAGGCCTACGTGACTTTTGGCGCTTCATCTCCCAGGGTTAGGTTTTTGGATGTCTAGGGTTTTGTCATTCCTATTTATTGTAAAAAAGGCCTTCAGAGCCTCATTGTAATCATCTTCTTGCGAATGAGCACAACCGTCACATCTCTTCTCAGAGATAAGCCGCCACCATTCCAGCAAGCTTGTTTCCACTGCATTTTACAGTTTCAGCTTATTTTATTAATGAATAGAAAACCAGTTTTATTGTATCTCTGCTATTTTGTGTTAAAAATTTGTTAATACTCTGTATTCATTTCATTCTACTCATAAAATTCGGATCACTTATGATCAACATGTTGAACCAAACTTAAATTGAGAATGATTCCATGGTCCTAAGCTAACCTGGAAGATGTGAAGCACCATGTGCTCAAAACATTGTCATGAGGGACACTAACACAAGAGACCTCCTGAATACTACAAATAAGTAGAGCAATTAGATATAGCAAAAACTCAATCAATCCCTCATAGAATTTCTCTTATAGGAAACCAATCCAATGTACCATCAGAGTAAACCCTTGAAGGTGAAAAATGGCTCTTTCATCTTTATCAGTTGTTCAACTGCCAAACAATGTAATCCCATGGTCCCAAGCTAGTCTTAGAAAGGAACTACCATGTTGACGCTGCACCACTCTGATCATAATGGTCTGACCATCATACCCAGACCACGTTCTCCTCTCCTGGAACCCCAAGCTGAAATGCTTGAAAGAGATTAACCCACTACCATGAATCATATCCTACAAAAGCATCTCAATGAAGTCAAAGTCTGCAAATCCATTTCCAGACTCGATCTTGGCTATCGATAAAGAAAATATGTCCCGCCATATAGAATAAGTCTTCCCATCTCCTCTCATGACAATCCAAAAATGAAACAGACCAATCATTATCACAACCTTGATAATCATTATCCAAACTTGAAGCAATCTACCAATCAGATGAATTCTTGGATCTCTCACCCAAATTAGAACCCCACCATCCCTAATACCTACTGACTCCCACTGTGCTACACTAATAACCATTTGAATATAAATAAGCCAAGTCTTAGATTCATGTTTTTGTATGCAATCATCTAGTGGAAACAAGATAGGAGACCTGGAAGACTTGAATTCATCTTCTAAAGATGGAAGCACGTTATACCAGAGTGACCTGTGTAATCTATCATCTAACCCACCTTCATGTTCCATCATAAACATAGTCAAATCATGCGTATGTGGGCTGGAAATTGATTAGCATACCTCACCATGTAATCAAGGTGAAATTCACCCACTTGTGCTAATGTAATACCTATATCATTCTGCTCCCTTTTAATCTTATCGCGTGGCTTCACTCCACTGGTGTCATCTGAACTTGGATCCCAAATTGATGTGTCCACATATGTAATATACACATCCCCACAATTAGTGGATGCATACACTTCCCTATTGGCTGGTCCATAAGGTATATGCTCAACTATCTCATTTGCAGTCATGACTTGAGCCTTCAATGGGATCTCCAAAAGAGGTGGCTCATGATCCCTATGATGCAAACTATGTTTATAATCATAAATTTTTTAGTCATATCTCTCTTCAATCCCATACAAATCTGAATGATCCTCGTGCTTGACCATCACAAGGTGTTCTTCCCTCAAATCATGAGTACCCCTAACATCCTCATGTGTTATGGCTGCCATAAATCACCGAGTTTCTGCTGTGAATGATGAAGAATGTGCCAAATTCATCTCCTTACAAAGCTAATCCACCTGAATTTTGTATTCTTGAAGGGCCATTTGAGTTCTCTTCAAAGAATCCTTCATAACCCTAAGATCATGGGTAATCTTATCCACTTCCTCTTCTTTCTCTTTTAGTGCATCAAAATAAATCTCATCAAGCATAAGAAGATGATCTCTATCTGAAAGTAAGTGTAGGTAATTAGACTTCATTACCACCAATGCTTCTCTGAGTGCCTGAAAATCTACAAGGGAAAGTTCTCCTTCAAAATTCTTATGTTTCCCTAGAGCTTCTTCCTTCCAAAAAAAATTTCCATCAACTGATGAGTATCATCAAAATGTTTTATGGTTGCAATAATTATGTCTTCACTTACTTTCAATTTCCCTGCCAAATGTTGGGTCTCATGGGATCTATCATCTCCATTCAAGTTTTTTTATTTTTATTCACAATCATGGTTCCCAAAATCAGCTTCCTCATTGTCATCCTTGGTGCATAACTTCCGAGAAATTATATCAACATCCACATGAAATTTACCTAACACCAAATCTTCATCATGATTAGGTGCTAGCACACTTGAATCATCATAGTCATCATATCTAGGATAAGATGTTGAATTATCATCATTAGCTTATTGGAAAACTTCATCATATGTGTTGTTAACACACCCATCATATGCACTGGTGTTATCAAACTCATAGGATAGCTCTAATGGTGTATTAGAGGTTGTTGTTTTTTCAACCTCATTCCACACATCCTCAACATGAATAGGTTCATGCACTTAGAAGAAGTCATACAGACGTTTTTTCAAGCTTCCCTCATGAGGTGAGGCATTCACATCACCAACCACTTTAAATTTGAACCCCTCTTCTTTCCTCCCAACTGATAAGTGAGGCTCCAAACACTTAGGATGGTCTAACAATGTTGTTAGATTCTTTTGATATTCTTGAAAAACTTGCGACAATTCTGCCATGAGTTCTTGAATTTTCTTCATCTCTCTTGAGCTACTAAATGTTGGTCTTGATACCAAGTTACCATTGTTGTAAATATAAAGGTATAAGTGTTGGTCACTTATCAGAAACAATATGAACATGCATTTCATTGATTTCCCCTCAGGCTGACAGGATGTGCAACTCTGATACCACTATAATATCCCCTCTCCTCATTGTTGATATATTTATGCTTATTCAGTTAAGATCTTTCATCAAAGAGTTCACAACCTATATGAATTGTTGATGTGTTTTGTGTTTGTTTGGTACAAGACTTTTGCAAACAATTTCACTGTTGATTTGTTTTAGTGTTTACTACCGGCTCAAGACTTTTGTCAAATAGTTTGACAACATACCCATCATGGTTTGCAAGCAGTTTCATAATAACCCACAATATTTTTTACACACAAGGAATTGTATTTGCATTCAATATAGAAAGTGATGTTTACATTTGATGGAAAATGATACTACTTTATTCTAATTGTTTTAACATCAAACTACACCAACAAATTATAGTATGATATATTCATAAATTCTGACATGTAACACACATGCTTGGACAAGCTTTTAATGCACAGGATTGATCCTTTGATACTCCATGAACAACAAATTTATTGGCACGATTTGATGAGAAGATAGGGGAGGGAATAGTGTTGCAATATCCACTACCAAACTGCTGTAAATGGCCATGCTAGAGAAACCTTAATGTGATGTATTAATCCTCCTTTAGATGCCACGAACTAGCAATAAAACCAAATCTAGTTATTATTGTTATGACCTGTAGATATTTAGAGTCATTTGCTGCAATAATTTTATCAAGGCAACCCCTTTCTAAGATGGATGACCCCCTTTTTGAAACCCATGAGCTGCAGAGATGATATGACTCCCTTAGAGTTGAAAAGACCCCTCTGAATGAACCCCTCGACCAACAAATGAAAGGTGCAACCCTTCTGAAAAATCCTCGACCTGTTGGTAATGTGTATGACCTTCTCCTCAAAACCCAAAACTGCAAACAATGATGAGATGCCCCACGATTTCCCAAAGTACTGTACTTCCTTTCTTTTGCATTAAGCTCCAATGAAATATCTATGTGATCTTTCCTCTATATCATCTAGGGTGGATTCGTTTCACACCGAAACCGACCGCTCAAGGGTTTTCAGGCCCCAAAGCCAAAGAAGCTACAAGAGCTCTCCAAAATCCAAATTAGATAAAATGATCATACATAATGAGAGAATGAGCTCCTAATTCTCCTTTATAACCTTTTACCTCCCCCTCCCCCTCAATTAAATAATATAAAAGTGACTTTTTAACTTAGCTTTAATATTTCCCCAAAGTCACTTTATAACACCCTTTTAACTAAAACAAATGATTTTCTTATTCTAAAACATTTTTGGGCATTCGAAGTCACTTTTCATCCTCCCAACTTTTAAAGTTTTTCATCCTGGTTCCAACGAGCTATTACGCTAAGGTGCCCCCTCAAATAATTCAATTAAAATAACACCCTTAGTTAAATTAATTAAATAGTGCTCAATATTACTCCCAAATTACGAGAATGGTCGAAATGCATCGGAACCACAATCTGACTACGCGAAAGTGATCCTGATGATGAAAGATGATAAACAAACATGGTTGGGTATCATATAACTCCTATAAATCCTCTGAGCTACTGGTAACATCAAATTACCCATGTGATCAGGCAGACACAAACCCATAAATTCATCTCCAATTGTAGAGCAAGGGAACTAGAAAATGGGGACATTACATTGTATATCCAACTTCTCTCTCATAATGCAGTATATCTACATGATATTGAGGATGAACTGGTATAGTTGTGGAACAAAGTAATAGGCTCTCTCATATCAAAGTTGGGTTATGAATCTTTTTCTCCTGGGTTTTTGACAGGTGACACCAAATGGTGGTGGTCATTGGTTTGGAAATGGAAATGCCTTTGGAATACACGTATATCCATGTGGTTGGCATTGGAAAACAAAAAATTGATCTGGGACAATGGTCAAAAGCGTGGTTGGCAAGGCTCTACCAAGGGCATTGTAACATCCCTCCATTTACAAGCATTTGAATATTTAATTTTTCATGGTTATGTTATGAAAGTTTGTAAAAAGACTTATGTGAAAATTATATCATCATAAGCATTGATGATGATGAATATTTTGTGTAAATATTATTTTTAATTTATTATTCAACTAGAAAAAAGTTGATTAAAGAATCCAATTACAAAGAGTAAATCATTATTCCATGACAGAGTGAAAATGGATAAAAACCACCAGAGTAAATATTGTCCATGAGGACAAGTGTAAACCTACTCCAAAAGATGTGAGATGTGAGGGAACAATCTAGTACAAAGTTAGGCCAAGAAGATTCCATGGGGTTAGGGATGAAGCTAACTTGGAAAAAGACCTAGGCAAGCTATCTTTTCTAGTGAAAAAGAAAAGAGATAAGTATAGAGGAGGCAAGACACTACTGAGTACTTGTAAAGAGGATTTGAGTTTGATGGTTCTGAGAAAGAGTCAAACTCTAAGTTTTCTAGAAAGGGTTATACAATTTCAGTCCCTATGGAATAATGATTTAGGCTCGGGGGCGACAACAACAAGTAATCTTGACTATTTAGGTCTATGGTTGGGAGGAACGAGATTTTCTATTCAGTTTGTTCCTTGAAATTTTGAAGCGAGCTCAGATATGTTTCTCTGCTTAATACGGTTTTTTTCATGAATAGTAAATAGCACAATAGAGAATGATTATAAAGATTTTTATTTACTGATATAACTAGAAAAAGAGAATTTTTGTATTCTTTTATTTTTTGGTTTTGTTGCAGTAAGAAATATAGATATAATAGATAATGATTATAAAGATTGCAATACTGATTATAACTAGATAAAGATACTTTATGTATATATTTTCATTACTAGTTTTGTTGCAGCAAAAATAGATCATACATATCTAGCATGTTATCATTTGAAGAAATCCATTTTCTTTTTATGAGTAATGTAATGGGGAAAGAAAGTCATTATATAACAAGTGTTGTGTGGCAGCGTAGTCTCTGTCGGGTTGAATTGGGATAGAAAAAAGTAGCGGAGGCAGATGGAAACTGCAGCAGAGATGTGGCAAGCAGCATAAAGTACAGGTGGTATCCATGCAGTAAATGACACGTGGCCTCTAGAGCCCCATTTATTTTTTGAAACTATATAATATATTTTACTATGTTGAAAAAATATGTCTATTTTGTATGTATATTAAGAAAATACAATTCCTGCATAGTGGAAGATAAAAATTTATGTCGACATAAATATAAAAGGAAATAAAAAAACCGTTTAATTTGAAATATATGAAAAAAGTTACATATTCGTGGAAATTTAAATGCATTTGTCATATAGATTGGTGGAAGATAAAAATGTATGAGGACATAAATATAAAAGGAGATAAAAAATAGTTTTATATGAAATATATCAAAAAAAATAGTCTGTTACATTTTCCTGGAAATTTCAATGCGTTTGTCATAGAGACTGGGATTAGGGCTCCCGCGGACCATAAGAAAAATATGTACAAGAAACATGATTGTAGAAAGAAGAAGTGGGTGACGATAGAGTGTAATACTTGAAAATAATAAATTGAAAGGTATCAGTCTTTGGCTAGACATTTCTATTTAAAAAAGTGGAATAATTGGGTTGATAAACAAAGTAGGATGTGATAAGTAGACTTACAGTGATGGTACATATGACCCCTTTTGTTATTTGCTTGTTGATGCCTTTTCATTGATGTCGTCGACGACTGCTGGAATCGTGGCAACTGCTTGTTGCCTTTCGTCGATGACCTGCTTCAATTCCCTTTCGAGCCATTCTTCAATGTAGCTTCTCATTGGGGTGACATTGATCTAATTCCATATTTTGATGTTGAAAAGTTCATTTTCTAATTCCTCGAAGTCGATAGAAAGATTATGCAAAGCCTGATAAATTTCCTCATTCTGTACTGAATAGTCGACTAGCCAGTCGTCGACGTCATCTTGACCATATTCAAGGATGCTATAAAACTTTTCCAAAGACAACACCTTAAAAATATC
>JASDQU010586291.1:12746-29859 GCA_032191745.1 Picea mariana | reverse complement strand
CCTCGCTTAGAAACAAGCACGGTCAGAAGTTCATTCTGAATAACAAAAATCTATTTTTGGGGCTCTTAGAGCATCGGACCCCGAACAAGGCCCTGAATGATTCTTCTCTCACATAATTGTAGAGGGTTGGCCAACCCCTCTAAATTATTAGCCATTAAGAGACTGATTGAAATTCATAAGCCTAGTCTCGTTGCTCTCCACTAAACAATGATCGAAGGAGAGGTAGCGGTCAAACTATTATCTTCCTCTATGTCGAGATGGAATTAGATATGAGTGGATGTTGCAGGGAAATTAGGAGGTCTACTTATCGGGTGGAAAACAAACTCTTTATAGCTCTACAACTCTTGGGCCATGCAGAACGTCTTGGGAACCCATTTATTTTCCCCCTCGCACAATCTCTCCTTCCTTTTTCTCAACATTTATAGCCCTTACTATGACAAGAAAGATTTATGAGACAAGCTTCTTCCCTCCCCTTTTCTTTCCTCTGAAAATATCATCCTAGGGGAAGACCTAAATCTTACTCTTGGTTCGTGTGAAATTTGGGGCTCCACAGCTCAAGCAGACCCCCTCTCTAGATATTTCTTAAAAATCCTAGAAGAGTACAGATTAATTGACCCCCTCCCTCCCAAAATTTCTCCCACTTCGCGCAACATGCAAACTGGCAATGCTAGTATTGAAAAAAGACTTGATCGCTTCCTCATCTCTAAATCATTTTTGCAAGGAAATTTATGTTTTCACCAATGGGTCTCATATGGTGGAGTCTTAGATCACTCCCCCATTTTTTTCGAATTGGCTCCCGATCCTTTAAAACCCCTTAGCCCCTTCAAGTTCAACTCATCTTGGTTAGAGGATCCAACCTATTTAACTCTTGTCAGAAATACTTGGATTCCCCTAAATGAAAATCTCCCTGAATCTCCCCCAATTAAATTCCTGGAAACTCTCAAAAGAGTCAAGATGGGAACGATTGCTTAGAGAAATGAAAAAACAAATACAAGAGAATCAAGCCCTTCTAGAAATAGAACAACAACTTCAAGATTGGATGGAGGAAGAGATAAACTAAAACTTTTATGAAGATCAAGAATAAAATAAAAAACTCTTACTAGAAAAGAAAAAGAAAGAGATTTTTAGCTCCAGAGAAAAAGAATGGAGGATGAAAAGCATAGCTCTTTGGCTTCAAGGTAGGTACGATAACACAAAGTTTTTCCACCATGTGTCAAATGGAAAGAAGCAAAAAAACACAATTTGGGCAATCCAAAAGAACGATGGAACATTGGCCACTTGTTTTTAAGACATTGCAGAGATTGGCACTTCTCGTTTCAAAAATCTATTCAAGGCATAGTAGAGATCGACAATTGAAACCATTCTAAAAGTGGAGAGTATTTTTCCCAGTTTTGTGGATCATGACCAAAATGATTCTCTAATGGCATAAGTCACAGAAGAAGAACTCCAAAGAACTTTATACAGTTTCGAGAAGGACAAAAGTCTGAGGCCAAATGGATTGCTAGTAGACTTTTTCTTTGAAATTTTTGAAATTTTTGAACAAGATCTCCTCAAAGCCATAAAATATTCACGCACCACTAGCCCAGTTCTAACATCCTTCAATTCCACGTTCATTTCCCTCATCCCAAAGTTAGTTAATCCACAATTGTTCGACTAGTTTCGGGCCATCTCCCTCTGCAACAACATCTACAAAATTATCACCCAAAATCATTGTTAACCACCTAAAAGAGATGCTTGCTGACAACATTTCTGGGGAACAATTTGGATTTTTAAGAGAAAGACAAAGTCACCAATCCATAGGGATTGCACAAGAAGGCTTACACTCAATCCACTAAGGAAGGCAAAAGGCTATCATCTAAAAAGTCGACTCGGCTAAAGATTTTGATCGAGTAAGTTGGTTATATATCAGGTTACTCCTCATCCATTTGGGATTCTATCAATCCTTTGTTCTCTGGGTACTCAAATGCATCTCTAACACTTCCTTTTCTCTCCTTATTAATGGTTGAGCCTCCCCATTCTTCAAAGCAGAAAGAGGACTCAAGCTAGGATGCCCTCTCTCCCCTCTGTTTTTTTTCTTCTTGTAGTTGAATCTATAAGTCACCTTATCTCATATGTGGGTTTACAAAGGAAATTCAAAGGTGTTAAAATATCTCCAACCTATTGTCTCACTCATATTCTATTTGTAGATGACATACTCATCTTATGTGAAGGAAAAGATTCTTATCAAGAAAATTTAAAGGACATCCTCAATACTTTTTTCCTAGCTACTGGAATGCAGATCAATCAGGACAAATCTTCATTAATGGTCTGGAGTTTAAACAATCAGGAATCAAACTCAATCTCTACTCTCCTTGGAGTACAAATAAAAGACCCAACAGAGGGTCTCAAGTACCTAGGATTCACTCTCAAGGCAACATGGTATAGGAAAGCAAATTGGGCATGGCTTTTAACTAAAATTGAAAAGAGATTTATCTCCCGGTATAACAAATGGCTTTCAAGAACCAAAAGACTAGTGCTCCTCAAATATGTTATAGAAGTGATTCTGGTCTACTTGACCTCTCTAGCTCGAGTGCCAAAAGGAGTGTTGCACAAAATATCTCAAAAAACCCTTCATTTCCTATGGGCAGACAAAGAAGACACTCAACCCCTAGTGTTGGATTCAAAGAAACACATCTCAAATCCAAAAGGAAATGGAGGATGGGGACTTAAGGACATTTTCACCTTTGTAAAATCCCTGGCAACAAAAAGCTCTTGGAGTCTGGTAGATGAGAACGACCTATGGCATAGAATAATAAAAGAAAAATACTTCCCCCAATAGTCTATACTGGATTGGATTCGTTCCCCAAACAAGTCCGCAAAGAAAGGATCTATAATTTGGAAAACCATCATAAACTTTTTTCACATAATATGATATTAGCTAATATGGAAGATAGAGGATGACTCCAAAGTGTTGATTGGGAAGGATCCATGGATTGGTTGTGACAACAATCACTTACTTCCCAAGGAGCTTGTATTTTCCCTAAATCAGAGGGGCTTCTCCTATCTAAACCAAATTGGGCAGAGAGTCTTTATCACAGGAAACACTAGATGGATCTCGGATGAAGATTTAAATCTAGAATCAAACTCCTTGCAGGCCTAGCAGAGATATATCATCTCTTTGGGAAACTCTTTTGTCATAATTTCTGATCAAGAAGATCATCGTATTGGTCCTTCAGTTCAACAGGGAAATACTCTCCAAAACATGGATACATTTCACAATTTCAAGCCTCATATCATGATCCCCCCCCTTGGTGGGGTAAACTCTTATGGAAACTCAAATGTCCTCCAAAATCAATATTGTTTATGTGGATTCTTTTAAAAAACAAGGCCCCAACCTAGGAAAACATTCAAAAGCATTCCTTCACGAGCCCAAGCCAATGTGCTCTGTGTCTTTCAGCAGAGGAATCCAGTTTGCATCTCTTCGTACATTGCTCCTTCACAACTTATGTAAGGTGAGAGATTAGTATCTCTCTTGGACCCTCCTTTATCTGGAGTGGATCAAACATGGTGGAAGCACTTCAAAAATGGTTGTACAACCATCAAAATCATGAGTACAAGGCACTACCTCTCATCATATGTTGGGGAATTTGGATAGCCCGAAATAAAGACATATTCGAAAACAAACATGTCTCCATAGCTCATATTTCCCTGCAATGCATCAACATCTTCTCATCCTTTCCACAAAAAAATACTTCTTCTTCAACTCCAAGAATCACTTCTCCTCCTACCACCAACTTTGAAGTTCCATGAGCATTCTTTGATGATGTAGGCCAATGATCTCCCTCTATTGGAGGAGTAGGGTGAATCCTTCATGTATCTCAAATTCAGTCTTTTTACTTCTCTGATGGACTGGGGGAGGCCACCAATAACTTCAGTGAACTTATGGCACTTTATCTCTTGCTTCTCCTAGCTCTTGAAAATAACATCACCCACTTGACTATCTATGGAGATTCTTTATTTGTTATCGAGGTTATGAAAGGCACACACATTTTGTATGCATACACTTTGATTCCACTTTTGAAGGAAATAAAGAGGCTCTCTGCAAGATTCACTCATATCATATTTTCACATGTATACATGAATCATAATCAACAAGCGGACCAACTCTCAAAAGTTGGACTAGACCTGGACAAAGAAAGCTGGAAAGTCAAGGACGAAGGCCCGAATGGCCCCAGGGAATTTCTTCACAACCCTTGGGCCAACCTTTGATTAATGTTTTCATCCTTTCTCTTTTATGGAAATGTATAAGAATGCAAATATGAATTTTGGACTCTGACATGATCAACTGCATAAAAATAGATACATATGTCTATGAATGTGATAGGTTTTATATAGATCCTTTGTTGACACATACGAAGGATTTTTTTTTTGTATATATATATTGAGGAAACGTGCAAAAAGCATTTTTTTTCAAAAAGATGTATGCCAACTTTGGTTTTTGTCATGTCAGCCATTTCATCAAACTAGTGATATAATTTGTTATGTAGGGCCCATGTTTTCCATGTGTTATGTTTCTTCTATCATGTTGGCTCTAACAATGGTGCTACACTTGTTATTTGTAGGAACGTGGCACATTATTTCAAAGCAATCCTTAATTAGAACGAAATTCCCAGCCAATAACAATGTTTTTTTGTTGCACCAACCATTGTTGAAAGCCCTTCATTACTTAATGTTTCAACCCTGCAACGAGATCTATCACAAACAATCGGTCAAACTTCACAACGCACCATCTAAGAGTACACATAATCATTGAACCATTGCTCTCTAGGTTGAGGGGAAAGAGGGCGTGGAACCCCAACCATGTTCCAAAGAATTATGAGAAACCCTATTCTCACACCTACATAAAAAATGAAAGATACTACCATGCACATGGGCAAGAGTTTTTTTGGTTGGTTTAGAAACACTATGTCCTTTTCAAGTGTTGTTTTTCCCTATTGATTTGATCACTGACAAAGAAGTGCAAGAATGAAGTTGATAAGAGATTGCAAAAATCAAATAAGATGCACTCATGGAAGTTGGATGTGGATAGTGACACTAAGGGAGCTCCATCTAAGGTGAAATGATCTTGTCAATAGTTATTGTTCTTTATGAAGTTCAACTTCTAATATTTACTTGCATGTCGAGATGTAAAAACAAACAATGGCCTCCTTTGAATGATCCCCATGTTGAGCCAAAAGGAAAGTGTGTATACTCTAGGCTTATGTGTGCATGTAAAATTGTATTTTTCAATTATTCACTACAAGGAGAACACCTTTTTGCATAGGTATTTACGAAACCTCTCTGAAAAATTTATCCCTTAGTTGTTTATAGCGGAGGTAGGCAGTCGAAGGTTTTTGTGAAGGTTTTTTTGTGTGCGCCTTTAAGGTATATATGCATCGGTGTGCACCTAAACATACTGCACCGATGCTTAAATGTTCAAATGCACCATCTCTATTCATAGTGAAGGTTGTTAGCGGACGTGAGTGGTCGGAGGTTTTTGCAGACATTTTTTTCGATGTGCCTTTACGGTACATCTGCCCATGTGCTCAACTAAAACATAACACACCAGTGCGTAGATGTTCAAACTCACCGTCATAAGTTATAACAAAAATAACAAGCACCGATCAAAGCGCACCGATGCCATTGAATCTTACGTACCAGTGGGTAAAACTATCTGATGGTGCATCGTGGTATGGGTAAATAAAAAAATTACCAAACCAATTTTCATTATGACACTTCATCCCGTGCTTCCAATCTCATAAGTAAGCATCAATGTTACTATGTTTTCAAGGACACCCTATTTCCGGTGCTCCTCGGCGAGTTAGATAGCTCCATTGGTCAATTCCACACATTTCCAACTTTTAGAAATTACCACGAAATTTCATTTCCTCTCAACGGTGGATCCATGCCTCCTCGAGAGATAAGAGTCCAGGTAACATGCTTATTACCTTCCCATTTGCATTTTCATTCGTTTAAAATATGAATTTAGCTTGAAATTTGGGATTTTTTTCAATTTTTTTTCTTGACTCCACGCGGTGTGTCATTTTGATTCAGCTTGGCTTGGAGCGGTGTGTCTCGTGCTAACTTCACAATAAGCACCGCAATCGGTGCATCTAATTTTTCTCGTACTTGACCGGTGCTTCTGCTTAAATGACCTGCATCCGATGCGTTATAAAAGACAACACTCGATAAACAATGTGTCGGTGCTTTTCGAACATAGAAGCACCAATGTATTCCATTTAACTAGGTGCACCGCTCAAAATACGACACATAAAATTTAATTGAGCGGTGGAACCATTTAAAAAAATGCACCAGTGCCATTAACAGAACCACACCAGAACATATATTGAATGATTTGGCATTGTGGGGTGTTTCCTTTGACGCCCTGTCTCTGGTGCTCTACACTTGACAAAGCACCACTAAACAAATGGATGGTGCTTCAATAACATGGTAGCACCGACACGTTCATAGTAACACATCGCACCACTTAATTTGCAATAAATCAATAAAACGAAGCAGTGCCCATAGTGCCAACAACTGCACCGGTGCGTTATACTAAACGACACACTGCTAAACATCAGGTCGATGCTCTGGAAACTATATTTCACCAGTGTTGTCAGTTAGCGAAAGCGCATTGCCATGTTTACATTCCATAAAAATTGGGGCAGCAGTGCATTTATGTTAACCAAATGCATCAATGTTGTGGGGCGTCTCGATGGACAACCCGTTATCGATGCTCTCAACAACATAATGCACCGTTAAACAAAACATTGATGCTCCAAAAACATAGTAGCATTGATGCATTTATATTAACACATCACACTGCTTAAGTTGCTATAAAACAATTTAACATGTCGGTGTGCCTAGGTCCAAACAATGCACCGATGAGGTAAAGAGCATGGCACTAGGCTGAATTTTCACAAATTATCAGTGCAATGCATCTTCTGGTAAGCACTGCTAAGATCATGCGAAGTGTGCCAATTGAGATAAATGCACTGGTGCGTTCTATTAATTGAACGCACCACCCAATTTTTGAAACAAAATTTCTGCTTTGTAGTGCATCAAATAATTACAACACACCGATGATGTGTACTACAACACAACGAGCAAAATTCATAATAATTTAACATATCGGTTCATTTTATGAGATGCCCCATTATGAGTGTGTTATAAGACAAACGCACCGGTATCAACACATACAAAGCTAAAATGGAGTGTCGATGCATTACATTCACCGAAATGCACCGGTGCGGATAAGTAGAGGGAGTTATGTGGGAGACAACCCACCCCAGGATCAGAGACATTAGAAGAGGTAGAAGTAGAGGGAGTTATGTGGGATCATCCTAAAGATAAGACCTTACAACTGTTGGAAAGCATAGCTAATGGGAAACAACAATTAACACAATTCTTAACACAGTTCTTTTCCGACAATCAAGCAAGCCAAAACTAGCGAGGTACCAATGGGAACCGTGCAGAGGCCAACCATAGAGTTGTTAGGACTCTTGAAGGAATTAATACCTATGTTATGGCATAGAGTGTCTTCTAGGAAGGTAGCAGAAAGGTACCCAGACCGTTATTGCCACCATTCCTTGAGGAGCAATCTACAGGAGCACATGAACAACATGGGTCGATTGATGAAATGAACTCCTAGTTTAGGAAGTATCAGTTGCTAGAAGAAGGATCCCAAGCAGCCATATCTTACAACGACTATTGTTATAACCTCAGGATGAGGAACAAACATAGGGAGGGACATAATCAACAAAATTTTGATCTTCTGGGCAAATTAGGGAAGATGATTATCTCATATTTTGACAGATTTGACAGGTGCACAGCTCGAGCATGGGTAAATAAGTTGGACACTTATTTCCAGCTTGACCCGATGACAGAGTCAGAGGCAATCAAGTTTGCCACCCTACACTTGGATGGAGAGGCTCATGAGTGGTGGTACCATGGGCTATTAACATTGGGGCATTCCAACATCACATCATATGAGAATTTCATCCAGAGGTTGATGGATAGGTTCGATAGGAAGGATCCTAAGATCCACTTCAGGGAGTTGGAACAACTCAAGTAGATAGGCATACTAGAGGCTTATGTCACAGAGTTCTATTGGATGGCAGTCACGTTGACTGATATTTATGAGCAGAGACTGGTGATGATATTCATGGAGGGCTTGGTTGAACCCTTAAGAGGTAGGGTGAAGGATTTCATGCAAAACACACTACAAGAAGCTATCATGAAGACCTGTGATATGGTAGACACAGTCACCGAGAAGACATCGGGAAAAAAAATTATCCCACAAAAGGGTCAGGTATCAATTAAACCTCCCCATAAGACATGGACAAGGAAGGACAGGTTGGATGAGGAAACTCAAAGAGAGCTAAGGAGGAAGAAGGTTTGCTACAATTGCAAAGAGCCATGGGAATTGGGTCATCAGTGTATGGGAAATGGTAAAGTCCATTATATTGAGGTGCTTTCTGATGAGGAGGATGACAGTGATGATGAGGGCATTGGGCACAACAATGGTGAGCCATCACACCTCGATGTTACAAAGCATGCACCATTGCAAGATAGCACCAAGGAAGTGACCATCACCACACTTCCAGGAGTTCCCAAATATTACACCTTCAGGGTCAGAGGCATTTTGCAGGGGCAGAGGGTTACAACACTGATTGATGGTGGG
This sequence comes from Picea mariana, assembly GCA_032191745.1. Taxonomy (NCBI): domain Eukaryota; kingdom Viridiplantae; phylum Streptophyta; class Pinopsida; order Pinales; family Pinaceae; genus Picea; species Picea mariana. The sequence continues at coordinate 21,158 of JASDQU010586291.1, read as the reverse complement.
GCCACCCACAACTTCATTGATGTTGCACTGGTCACTAGGAGACAAATCCTTGCAGAGGACTTCGATGGATTCAATGTAGTAGTAACATATGGGTACAAGATGGCATTTACTCAGAGGATCAGGGAATTGGAAGTAACATTAGGAAACTATATATCGACCGATGACTTTTATGTCATAGATTTAGCATATACTCATGTGGTGTTAGGAGTTTAGTGGTTGTACTCATTGGGAGATATCTGCATGAATTATCAGGACACGAGGATGGAGTTCCAGGACAAGGGTCATCCTAAGAGGTATGTCAACATGTACGCCTAGGATCGTGTCTGACAAATGCAAGGAGGCCATTTTTAGACACGGGGATGTGGCTTGCACAACATAGTGCTTGATCACCATGGAGAAGCCATCACAAGATCACCAACATTACCATGCAGATATCCAAGCATTGCTTGGAAAACATGAAAGAGTGTTTGAACCATTACCAGTAGGGAGACCACCTTATAGAGGATCTGAGCATGTCATTGAGGTAGAAGATGGGTCGAAGCCCATGATCACCACACCATAGAGGCATCCGAAGAAGTTCAAGGATGAAATAGAAAAGTCCATAAATGAGTTTTTGGAGATGGGGCACATCATGCCTAGTTCTAGTCCCTTCACTTCTTTTGTGGTATTGGTAAAGAAGTAGGATGGCACGATGAGGATGTGCATTGACTACAGGGCGTTGGAAAAGAAGATCATCAAAAACAAGTACCTGATACCCAGAATTGATGACTCGATAGATGAGTTGCATGGGGAGGTTTACTTCTCGAAGATTGATCCTCAATCGAGGTACCATCAAATTTGGGTCAGAGAGGAGGACATGCAGCTATTACAAGCGCTTTGTGAAAGGATTTTCACAATTGGTTGCGCCATTGATAGACCTTACCAAGAAAGGGGCATTCTGATGGTCATAGGATGCATAAGTAGCATTCAACATAATGAAGAAGATGATGAGCACTTGCCTAGTGTTAACACTTCCAGATTTCACACAGACTTTTGTCTTGGAGTGTGATGCATTCAATGAGGGGATAGGAGCATTGTTGATACATAATCGACACTTGATATATTTTGAGAGCAGGAAGTTGAGGGAGCCAGAAAGACTCTATTTGATCTATGATAAGGAGATGTTGGCCATCATGCATGCATTGGCCAAGTTCAGACAATACCTAGTGGGAGGATGTTTTTTGGTTAGGATTGACCACAACATCTTGAAATATTTCTTGGAGCAGAGACCTGAATGAGAGGTAGAAAAAACATGTGAGTAAGTTACAGGCATATGATTTCCACATCGAGTATGTAAAGGGGTAGAAGAACATAGTTGTTGATGCCCTATCTAGGAGACCTGCATACTTCTCCGTGACAGAGATCTCAACAGACTGGAAGCCCATTCTTTTGGTCGAATACTCAAAGAATACCTTAACCTATGAGCCGATTTAGGTAAGTATTCAAGATGAGAGGTACAAGGTAGTGGATGACATCATCTACTACAAAGATAGGATCTATCTTTTCCTTGAGTCCACACTCAAGGACAATATTTTGAGGGCAGCACATGACGCACCACTGGCAGGGCACCAGGGGTATCTGAAGACCTACAAGCAGGTGAGGGAGAGATTCTTCTGGAAGGGTCTCAAGGAGAATGTACTTCGACATGTGAGGGAGTGCAAGAATTTCAAGCAGAACAAGTCAGAATTTACGCATCCTGTAGGACTACTTCAGCCATTGTCGATTCCAGAGCAGAAGTGGGACAACATTTTCATGGACTTCATTACGGGTTTCCAAAGGTAGGGGAAGCAACTATATCTACGTGGCAGTGGAAAGATTGACTAAATATGCACACTTATTTTCCATTCCTTCAGAGTATAACGCATATTAGGTAGCACATATATTCTTTAGGGAGGTGTTCAAAGTACATGGTCTTCCGAGGAACATAGTCAGTGACCGAGATAGCAGGTTTCTCAACACATTTTGGCAGGAGTTGTTCAAGTTATCTGGGATAGAGTTGAAACCTAGTACTAGCTATCACCCCTAAACAGACGGGAAGACTGAGATAGTAAACAAATGGATTGAGGGGTACCTAGGGAACTATGTGTGAGGGAAGCAATGGGCATGGATAAAGTGGTTGCATCTCAGGGAGCATTGTTACAATACTACTCATCACATGCCCATCGAGATGATCCCATTCAGGGCATTGTATGGCTATGATGCCCAATCTTTTGTGGATTTGATGTTTGGGGAGAGCAGAGCTCCCAAGGCCAAAGATTGGTTGCAGAAAAGCCAAGACATATTAAAAGTCCCGAAGGAGAATTTGGAGGTTGCTCAGAATCAATAGAATATGTATGCAGATAGGCATAGGGTAGAACACAACTTTGAGGTTGGGGACCTAGTATTTCTTAGGTTGCATCCTTACAAACAGTCATCATTGAAGAAGAGTGGTGCAGAGAAGCTGAAGCCTTGCTTTTATGGACCCTTCAGAGTGATCAAGGGAGTTGGGGAGGTAGCATATGAGTTGGAGCTACCAGAGGGTAGCAGGATCCACAACACCTTCCATGTATCTTGCCTCGAGAAGGCATTGGGAAAGAAGGTCATCGCTTCGACATATCCTTCTCCACTAGATAAGAAAGGGCACTTAGTACTAGCTCCCAAGAGGATTTTTTATGTTAGGGGGCGAAGGTAGAGAAGCAAAGTCATTTGAAAGTACTTGGTTGTATAGAGGGGATTTCTCGCAGAGGATGTTACTTGGGAAGGAGAACATATCTTACAACACCTTGATCTGGAGTTGCTTAAGGACAAGTAATCTTGGGAAGGGAGGACTATAATGTCCCCTTCCAATTGGTCATGACGGGGGATGACTTAATAGACTATACAAATCTTGTAGGTTATAGTCAACAAGGAAAAGGGAGTCAAAGAGGTTTATTTTGTGTCATTAGGTTAAAAGAATGACAAATCCTAAAGTGACACTAAGTAAAAATAAATAATTATATTTAAATGAAATTGGAGGGAAAATAAAGTGAGGGTTTGATTTGGTAAAAAAAGGGAAAGATCTAGAAGGCCTAGAGGAGGAAAAATAGAGGGGTAGCCCTTATCTTTGGCATTATAATTTGATCTCTCATCTTGGAGTGCTCTTGGGGCCATTGTTTCATTATGATTTAGCAAAACCATTCCACTACTGCAATTTAGTTTCGGTGGTGCAATATCCACCCTAGCTAGACAAGAAGGGAGTCCACCTAGGATTTCCATTGGAGCTTCAGTTGGGGCTTGTATTCAGTTGGAGATTTACACAGGAAGTTTGTGAAGGTTTCTCGGAAGAGTTCGATCTAGAATTGTACAGGTATCATGACACCCCTGCGGGTTGAGTACAGGGTGTCCTACGAGGCCCTGCTAGACATCCAACTTCGTCCCACAAGGACCTCAGTGATCGGGGTTCACAACTGGTTGTTTGGACCTAATCCGTGAGGGTAACAGGAGGGATTGGAAGGTCATTTGCAGAGTGCACAATGTTCGAGCAGAGCATTGAAGAAATTAATATCATTTATTAGCATCATTCCATGTTTTCTTTTAAATTGTTTCTATTGGTGGATATTGCAGCTGCCTTGCAGCCACTAGACCTATGTGTTTAGGAATATTTTTTGTTGTTGTTATTACAACCATTAGAGATCTTTGTATTGATGTGATTTGTGGGTTTCAAACCACAATAATATGCCATGGTTATCTGCTCTATTTTCTGTGTAATGGATGCATGGAATGTGTTTGACAATATTCCTATATAAGCAAATTGTTAGCAGTAGAATTAATGCATAGTGTTTGACAAATTTACACAAAGAAATAAAAATTTCTAGATAATAAACATAATATTCTAGCCTAGCCTAACTGGGGACATTACATACGAGAACGGTTGAAATGCATAAGAACTGCAATCTTATTGCGCATGAGTGATCCCGATGATGAAAGATGATAAACAGACCTAGATGGGTATCATATAACTCCTTTAAACACTTTGATCTCACTAGTAACATCAAATTACTCATCTTATCAGGGTGACACAAACCTAGAAAGCCATCTCCAATTGTAGAGCAAGGGAACTCGAAAATGGGGACATTACAGTCCTCCCTTACCAAAGATTGCTTGTCCTCGAGCAATTCCATCACAACCTTATTGATCCAAGTGGATATCGGTGGCCATCCACCTTTTCCGACTGGCCCAAAACAGTTTTCTGGCAATTTTGGCAATTTACTATTTTTAGCAGTTTTAACTTCTGGGTCCAATTTGAGGGCCCAGATGAAGGTTTTTCGAGATTGAGGTTCATAATGATACTCTACGACATGATTAAACCCCCAAAATGAATCTCCTCAACGATACCTTTCCAACAAGCTATCATACGCCTAAAACGGAGATCGTATGCAAAAGTTACGACCCCGGGAAGTTAATGTACTAACTTACCCAAACGGGGCCCAAATGACTTTTGGCACTTCATCTCCTAGGGTTAGGTTTTTGGATGTCTAGGGTTTTGGCATTCCTATTTATTGTAAAAAAGGCCTTCAGAGCCTCATTGTAATCATCTTCTTGCGAATGAGCGCAGCCGTCACATCTCTTCTCATAGATAAGCTGCCACCATTCCAGTAAGCTTGTTTTCGCTGCATTTTACAGTTTCAGCTTATTTTATTAATGAATAGAAAACCAGTTTTGTTGTATCTCTGTTATTTTGTGTTAAGAATCTATTAATAATCTGTATTCATTTCATTCTGCTCATAAAATTCGGATCACTTATGATCAACATGTTGAACCAAACTTAAATTGGGAATGATTCCATGGTCCTAAGCTAACCTGGAAGATGTGAAGCACCATGTGCTCAAAACATTTTCATGAGGGGCACTAACACAAGAGACCTCCTGAATACTACAAATAAGTAGAGCAATCAGATATAGCAAAAACTCGATCAATCCCTCATAGAATTTCTCTTATGGGAAACCAATCCAATGTACCATCAGAGTAAACCCTTTAAGGTGAAAAATGGCTCTTTCATCTTTATCGGTTGTTCAACTGCCAAACAATGTAATCCCATGGTCCCAAGCTAGTGTTAGAAAGGAACCACCATGTTGACGCTGCACCACTCTGATCATAATGGTCTGACCATCATACCCAGACTACGTTCTCCTCTCCTGGAACCCCAAGCTGAAATGCTTGAAAGAGATTAACCCACTACCATGAATCATATCCTACAAAGGCATCTCAATGAAGTCAAAGTCTGGAAATCCATTTCCAGACTCGATCTTGGGTATCGACAAAGAAAATATGTCCCGCCATATAGAATAAGTCTTCCCATCTCCTCTCATGACAATCCAAAAATGAAACAAACCAATCATTATCACAACCTTGATAATCATTATCCAAATTTGAAGCAATCTACCAATTAGATGAATTCTTGGATCTCTCACCCAAATTAGAACCCCACCATCCCCAATACCTACTGACTCCCACTGTGCTACACTGATAACCATTTGAATATAAATAAGCCAAGTCTTAGATTCATGTTTTTGTATGCAATCATCTAGTGGAAACAAGATAGGAGACCTGGAAGACTTGAATTCATCTTCTAAATATGGAAGCACGTTATACCAGAGTGACCTGTGTAATCTATCATCTAACCCACCTTCATGTTTCATCATAAACATAGTCAAACCATGTGTATGTGGGCTGAAAGAAAATTGATTAGCATACCTCACCTTGTAATCAAGGTGAAATTCACCCACTTGTGCTAATGTAATACCTATATCATTATGCTCCCTTTTAATCTTATCGTGTGGCTTCACTCCACTAGTGTCATCTGAACTTGGATCCCAAATTGATGTGTCCACATATGTAATATACACATCCCCACAATTAGTGGATGCATACACTTCCTTATTGGTTGGTCCATAAGGTATATGCTCAACTATCTCAGTTGTAGTCATGACTTGAGCCTTCAGTGGGATCTCCAAAAGACATGGCTCATGATCCCTATGATGCAAACTATGTGTATAATCATAAATTTCTGAGTCATATCTCTCTTCAATCCCATGCAAATCTGAATGATCCTTGTGCTTGACCATCACAAGGTGCTCTTCCCTCAAATCATGAGTACCCCTAACATCCTCATGTGTTATGGCTGCCATAAATCACCGAGTTTTTGCTGTGAATGATGAAGAATGTGCCAAATTCATCTCCTTACAAAGCTCATCCACTTGAATCTTTTATTCTTGAAGGGCCATTTGAGTGCTCTTCAAAGAATCCTACATAACCCTAAGATCATGGGTAATCTTATCAACTTCCTCTTCTTTCCCTTTTAGTGCATCAAAATAAATCTCATCAAGCATAAGAAGATTATCTCTATCTGAAAGCAAGTGTAGGTAATTAAGCTTCATTACCACCAATGCTTCTCTAAGTGCCTGAAAATCTACAAGGAAAAGTTCTCCTTCAAAATTCTTATGTTTCCCTGGAGCTTCTTCCTTCCAACAAAAAATTTCCATCAACTGATGAGTATCATCAAAATGTTTTATGGTTGCAATAATTATGTCTTCACTTACTTTCAATTTCCCTACCAAATGATGGGTCTCATGGGATCTATCATCTCCATTCAAGTTTTTTTATTTGTATTCACAATCATGCTTCCCAAAATCAGCTTCCTCATTGTCATCCTTCATGCATAACTTCCGAGAAATTATATCAACATCCACATGAAATTTACCCGACACCAAATCTTCATCATGATTAGGTGCTAACACACTCGAATCATCATAGTAATCATATCTAGGATAAGATGTTGAATTATCATCATTAGCTTATTGGAAAACTTCATCATATGTGTTGTTAACACACCCATCATATGCACTGGTGTTATCAACCTCATAGGATAGCTCTAATGGTGTATTAGAGGTTGTTTTTTTTTCAACCTCATTGCACACATCCTCAACATGAATAGGTGCATGCACTTCGAAGAAGTCATACCGACGTTTTTTCAAGCTTCCCTCATGAGGTGAGGCATTCACATCACCAACCACTTCAAATTTGAACCCCTCTTCTTTCTTCCCAACTGATAATTGAGGCTCTAACAACTTAGGATGGTCTAACAATGTTGTTAGATTCTTTTGATATTCTTGAAAAACTTGCGACAATTCTGCCACGAGTTCTTGAATTTTCTTCATCTCTCTTAAGCTACTAAATGTTGGTCTTGATACCAAGTTACCATTGTTGTAAATATAAAGGTATAAGTGTTGGTCACTTATCAAAAACAATATGAACATGCCTTTCATTGATTTCTCCTCAGGCTGACAGGATGTGCAACTCTGATACCACTATAATATCCCCTGTCCTCATTGTTGATATATTTATCCTTATTTGGTTCAGATCTTTCGTCAAAGAGTTCACAACCTATATGAATTGTTGATGTGTTTTGTGTTTGTTTGGTACAAGACTTTTGCAAACAATTTCACTGTTGATTTGTTTTAGTGTTTACTACCGGCTCAAGACTTTTGTCAAATAGTTTGACAACATACCCATCATGGTTTGCAAGCAGTTTCACAATAACCCACAATATTTCTTACACACAAGGAATTGTATTTGCATTCAATATAGAAAGTGATGTTTACATTTGATGGAAAATGATACTACTTTATTCTAATTATTTTAACATCAAACTACACCAACAAATTATAGTCTGATATATTCATAAATTCTGACATGTAACACACATGCTTGGGCAAGCTTTTAATGCACATGATTGATCCTTTGATACTCCATGAACAACAAATTTACTGGCACAATTTGATGAGAAGATAGGGGAGGGAATAGTGTTGCAATATCCACTACCAAACTGCTATAATTGGCCATGCTAGAGAAACCTTAATGTGATGTATTAATCCTCCTTTAGATGCCACGAACTAGCAATAGAACCAAATCTAGTTATTATTGTTATGACCTGTAGATATTTAGAGTCATTTGCTGTAATAATTTTATCGAGGCAACCCCTTTTTAAGATTGATGACCCCCTTTTTGAAACCCACGAACTACAGAGATGATATGACTCCCTTAGAGTTGAAAAGACCCCTCTGAATGAAACCCTCGACCAACAAATGAAAGGTGCAACCCTTCTGAAAAATCCTCGACCTATTGGTAATGTGTATGACCTTCTCCTCAAAACCCCAAACTGCAAACAATGATGAGATGCCCCACGATTTGCCAAAGTATTGTACTTCCTTTCTTCTGCATTAAGCTCCAATGAAATATCTATGTGATCTTTCCTCTATATCAGCTAGGGTGGATTCGTTTCACCACCGAAACCAACTGCTCAAGGGTTTTCAGGCCCCAAAGCCAAAGAAGCTACAAGAGCTCTCCAAAATCCAA